>PVKS010009806.1:0-62559 GCA_004027875.1 Aplodontia rufa
ATGTCATTTGCCATTAGATCACATACAGGGGAACCCAAGGAGATAAGCAGGCCATGTTAGGAAGGGTAACGAATTAGAGCAAAAAAAAAAAATGTGAGTCAATATCAAAAATGTGATGGTAGAATAAAATGGAGGTTATAGTTGTATCCTTCCAATCAGAGTTGCATTGAGCTGAAATTGCTTCCAAATTTGCAAGTTTCCTGTTGAGCTAAATTGCAAAAATAGGTTTATACAAGGAGAAAAGATTATTTCTGAAATATATTAAACAGTACAATTGCTATAAGTTTATAGATGAAGTCCGGAAGAGTATATTTTCTCCATTGCATGTGATCACAGTTTTATTATACAGGGTTGCAGTCTTATTCTATGTTATTCATTACTTTTATCTTTTCTTCAGTACTGTGGATTGAACCCTGGGGTGCTTTGTCCCTGAGCTACATCCCCAGTTCTTTTTATTTTGAAACAGGGTCTAAGTTGCTGAGGTTGGTCTTAAAATTGTGACCCTCCTGCCTCAGCCTCCCAAGTGGTTGGGATTACAGGCATGCACCACTGTGCCTGGCTCTCTATGACTGTTCTCATATATTCATGTGATGCATAACAGCAGGGATAACTTCTGAGTGATGCACTGATAATGCAGTTTCATCATGTGCAAATCAAGGAGTGGAATTTAGGAATCTAGGATGGTGTAGGTCAATCATTCAACACGGCCTCTTAAAGCAATCAAGAAATGCTTGTGGAAAAGTATGAGATGCATGAGGCTGCTGCCAACATACATGGTGGACTGTTTTACAATAAATATTATTTTTTTAATAATCAAGACGGTACACACTCCAGGATAACAACATGTATACTATACATAGTTGTATGTGCTATGCTTTTATACAACTGGCAGGGCAAGTTTGTTTACACTAGCATTACCGTAGCACATTTATGTCTTATGCTAGGATATCAGGAGACGATAGGAACATTCAACTCTATTATAATCCCATGGGACCATCCTTGCACATGTGGTTCATTGTTGACTGAAATGCTGGTAAGTGACCATACTTGCCTATTCTTGATGCAAACCAGTAAGAGCATACAAAATATAAGGAAGACTCTCAATGTGGAGTCTAACTAAAATATTTAACTGCATGATGTTACTTGTCCACTGCAGCAAAAGCAAGAACAGTGTTAACAGTGGCATGTTAACTTAGGTCTGACTAATGTGGGTAGAGAGGCAGCAGATCTAGCACAAAGAAGCAGAGAAGGCCAACAGCCTACACTTCAGTTTCTTCTCTTTGTCTGAAACAAAACAAAATGACCAATCTGCTACAAGGTAATAACACACTTAAAAATTGTTGAGAAAGAAGTTAACAGCCATAACAAGATATAGAGGACCAGGTCTGATGACGCACACCTGTAATTCCAGCAACTGGAGGCTGAGGCAGGAGGATTGCAAGTTTCAGACCAGCTTTATTAGCAAGTTAAAGGCCAGCCTAGGGAATTTAGTGAGACCTAGTCTCATAATGAAAAACAAAAAGAGCTGGGGATATAGTTCAGTGGTAAAAATCCCCTTGGTTCAATCCCCAGTACATTCCACCCCTGCAGGAAAAAAAAAAGAGAAAGAGAGAAGATGTGGAGGATAATGAAGGTTGTTTGCCTTTGACATTTATCTATATATACTGAAACAAAACCGGGAAAACTGCAGTGTATTGTTCGGTGAGTCTATTCAAATTCATAATTTATTTTCCTTCTTTTTTATTGTTGTTCTTCTTCAGAGAACATCTTTCTTGTTATGGGTGTTTAAAAATTCTGATCAGAACTAGTAGTGGGAAAAGAGCTGAGGAAAAAAAGAGAGAGATACCAGTATGCATGTGACATATTCACAGACCCTATGAATTTTTAATGAGGGAACAATGTCCACAATTAGATTTGAAATGAGGTTTTCTTTGTGGGTGCTCTTACAATAAGTGGAATGTGGGGAGCTTTTACTTTCTATTCAGTAAATGATGCCAAATGCAAAACACTACTATTTAATAGAAAATAAAAGCAAATTGTTTACTGTTCACAGTTCTTTTCTCGTCTCCTAGATTTACAGAAGTGTGGCAGCTTTTAAAATTGTATTCCATTTTATTTAAATGCCACATATATACCAGAGCATTCAGTAGTACAGAAAGTCATTTTCAGACATGACTCAATGCTGTGCTGTCCTACTGTAGGGGGAAGTTTTTATTTGTTTTAAACTATAAAAATGACTTCTAAATGTAGACCTTTGGGGAGAAAGATATGAAACTTCTCCATCTGCAAACTAAGGTAACTCAAATGACTATAAAAGAATAGTAGACAGAATAGGAAATAGAGAGGGGTGATGTCTACTTAATTTGCATTTTGAGGCTAAAATTTAACTCTTGTCTTCAAAAGGCTTCTGTTCCCAGCAGCACAGAAACATACATAAACGGCTTCCCCCGTTCTTAGGTACTCTCCAAGGCCATTTCTGGTCACATCTTGTCCCATAGCTTCCTCTTCTCGAGGACTACAGAGCTTATTCCTCAAGCTTGAGCCTGCCTGGCAGAATCTTCACTTAGTAACTGCACCGCGGGTCCGGCAGGCACCACCGGCACAGCAGCCACATGGCCTCACCTTAGCTCTGCTCTGCTGAGAATCTTCCCACAGAGAGACTTTCGCTGGCCTCCACCTAACATGGCAACTTCAGTTACCTTCCATCCTTCTACTAGTCTTATTTTTCTCCCTAGGATTTCTCAGTATCTAAGGTTATATTACATAGTTATTTCTCTGATAAGTTAGTTTTCCATGAGGGAAGGCTTAAACATTTAAAAATGTTTCCTGTGTTAAATCACCATCAGCCAAAACAGTGCCTGGTACTTAGCACGCACGCAAACCCTGCCCCCCCACACACTCAAATTCATTGACTAATAATTACGAATGTGTATATGTGTATGCCTGTGCACATGTACACACATAGTGCTAATCCTATCTTTGAATATTCTGTAGTCCTGATGCTCTGACATCTGGGGCCTTTCACAAACTGGAGGCACTGACCTTCAGAGGGTCAACCCATTTTTAGAGACATAAACAACTTCCTGGGAGCGTACTCTTCAAATACAAACCAGCCAACCCAGAACCCATGCACCACCTTCACTGGGCTCTTAGGTGCTGAGCCACTGTCTTCTGCCCTGATCATCCCAGGACCAGGCACCTGACAACCAGAGACAGCCTTTCACCATAGAGCTTGCTTAAATTATTGAATCTAGCCAGTCCTAAGCATACCTTCTCTCCTGCAGAAACCACAATAAAGGCCCTTGCCTAAGGATTCCACCCACTCTCTCCCCCTTGGAACAGATCCTGTGCTTCTCTACGACCCCTTCTCACTCCCTGGTGGGGCATGGCACAGCATGAAGTGGTCTGGCATGACCTCTCCTCCTAGGAATTGTGAGGAAAAAACTTTCTTCTGTGGCAGTCTCCTGATCTGTTGGCCTTACCATCCCTAAACAACAGCATAATAATAAAAACGCCATTTTAAAATGCAAACACGCAAATATGTTGCATGACTCAGACAAATGAATTTCACTGCATCGTCAAGGAAAGTGATATATAATCATCATCAGGAGGTGCAGTTTCCCTGGACTCACAAGAAACAAAATGACTTTGACATTTTAAGGAATTGTATACAATTCCGCCTGCATCTCAGCCCTGAGATTAAGTTATGGATTGTTTTTGCGGTTATTATTGTTCACTTCTACTTTGACCCTCTTTCTTTTTCTTTTTATTATTATTATTATTATTATTATTATTATTATTGGATTCAAACACCATAACTCAAGAGAGCAGCCCTTCCTTATTCCTTCTGCCAGACAGAAATAACATTATACACCTAACAACAACAAATCATTAAAATACACATACACTATGGACTTTAGATGATGGTGTATCCATGTGGGTTTGTCCACCATAGCAAATGCACCCCTCTGAGGGAGGATGTTGACAAAGGAACAGGCCGTGCATGTGTGGGATGGGAGGTACAAGGAAAATTTCTGTACTTTTTGCTCAATATTGCTATGAGCTCAAAACTGCTATAAAGAATAAGGTCATCAAAAAAAAACACATCTAGTTGATTATTGAATCTCTTTAAACATAAGGAAATAATAAGTCCTGTCCATAATTTTCTAAATTATAGCTAGCTCTAAAGGTAATGAGGACATATTCCCATAATTCGGAGCACCTAGTGAGTTTTTCAACACATAGCACAGTTGTTCTGTTTTCATTCCAAAACAGAGTTCATGTTGTTCCATGGCCCATTGGTCAGATGCCTCGCTGTTCTCTGTTGGAACACACCTCCAGCAGGGCTAAGCCAGGGTCTGATAGGGCCTGGCAGCTACAGAAACTGTTCTTGGGAAACTGACCTTTAATATATTTTCAGAAGTAAGCCCAGAGGAATGTAATGGGTGGTTACCCATTACTTGCTCCAGGTAAGGACAAAGGCCTAAGGCTAGATAGAGTCTTAGCACAGCAGGAATGGGCGATAAAGATATAAAGATGTCCATAGGAATGGCCAAGGGAGCTTCTAGAATGAATTGGAGTAGTCTCAACCCAGTCAGTTGCTGACCTTGGCAGAGGAGCCTTTACTGGGATTTGATAGCCCCTGCAGCTGTCTCCATGCAGTCAGATCCAGGCCTCCTGACTGACATCACAGAGCTGCTGCCAATATGGTCACCCCAGTGACAACCACATATTCTCTAATAGAAATGCCTGACCCTTCTCAGGGTATTAGTAACAATAAAAGAATAATTTCTCTGGAGAACTCAAAGAGATACTCATATACTAGGAAAACATGCTGTTCATACAAATGCAAGGGTTGAGAATTTGCATCCCGTAGAGCTCTGACTGGCAGTGCACCATGCCTTCTACATACCATTGCCCACAGCTGCACCCTGCTAGGATGTTTCTTGCTTCTCTTTTCTATGTCTCCCTCCTTTTAGGCCAACAGCAAGACCCGCCCCCTTCCTCTAAGGCACCTTTACAACAAGATCAGTTCTTGTTCCCCCAAACTCCAGAGTTCTTTAAGGCTGGTATGTCAGGGGGCTTAATGTGGAACCCAAAACCATTATTTTAATTTCTAATAGTTATATTCGCTTTGAGCCATGTGAAATTGAAGTGTCTGAGGATTTAAGAGAATGTTGAACACTGGTATCCTCACATAACTCAATCAAATACATGCTAGGAAGAAATGTATTAAATGAAACACCAGGATGTCACTGACACTATTGCTTAGGATGAGACTGAGTACTGAGTTGTGTATAAATAAATAATGTTTTCATGGTATGAGACAGTAAAAACTATTAAGCTTTATATAGCCACCGCTGAATCAGTGAACAACTGCTTTCTCATAACCAGTGTTCCATATAGTTCCTTAACATTACCTGGTGTGTGTGTGTGTGTGTGTGTGTGTGTGTGCGTGCGTGTGTGCGCGCACAGTCATTTTTGTTTTCTTTTGGATATCTATGTGTTTGTGCTTTTCTTCAACTAGTTTTCTAGACATTTAGAGGCCAGGTAACCTGAATTTAGAAACCTCTTCACACAATACTCTGTGCCCAGCAGACTGACTCATTATGAGGGTTTGTCTGGTCACTGGTGATGATGATATCACCAGGAAATACCATTGGTTTTCCTCCATGGCCATTTGAAAATGAAGCAGATGTACCAAGCAATGGAGTATGCTATTGGAGCCTGGAATCTACCACCTGGGGTAATGTGGAACACAGGACTCTGCAGTGCTGCCTGCTGGGAACCCACCTCACCACTGCAGAGTATTAAGGGGTAGTGTGGTCTGCGGGGCAGAACATGGGTTGGCCATCTGCACTCATTCTATTTTGCAGCATAATGTGTACAATCCCCACTACTTTCCAACCTCAACTGACAATGTCACCAATAGGTGAGAATGATAAGGCCTCAGGAAGCCAGCTCCTCCTTTCACAGCCTGTTGGAACCCATATACTCTGCCCAGCCACTGACCACTGTAATCAGTTGTTATGGTTTAGCTATGAGGTGTGTCCCTCAAAAGCTCATATGTGAGACAATACAAGAAATTTTATAGGTAAAATGACTGGGTTATGAGAATTTTAACATAATCAGTACATTAATCCCCTGATAGGGATTAACTGGGTGTTAATTATAGGCAGGTAGGGTGTGGCTGGAAGAAGTGAGTCATTGGAGGCATGTCTTTAGGGTATATATTCTGTCCCTGGTGAGCCAGAGAAGTGTCCCTCTGCTTTCTAGTAGCCATGTCCTGAGCTGCTTCCCACCCCCACCCCTGCCCACCACATTTTTCTATGATATTATATTCTGCCTTATCTGGGGTCCAGAGCAAGGGTGTTGACCATCTATGGATTGGGACCACTGAAACCATAAGCCCCAAATAAACTTTTCCTCCTCTAAAATTGTTCTTGTCAGGTCTTTTGGTCACAGCAGCAAAAAATCTGAATACAACACCACCTTTAGATTCTTTTTAATGTGATCCTTTAAAAATGACACCTGAGACTTTGGAAATGTATAGAGATAATTATGACTCAAATGCTTTCAAAAATAAAACTAATGGTAGTTGTACCACCCACATATTCCATTTCTGTTTAAAAAACATAAAATACTCACATGCTGTTGGAATTTTGAAAACTTTTGTCATGCATGTTTTTGTTTATATGGTAGTTAAAAAAGAGAATTCTGCTACTAACTGGTCTCTACTTCCACTCATAAAGCAGTGGGTTTCCAGAATACTAAGTAGATCAATCATTAGATGCTGAAACAAACAGTATTCAAGCCAAGTATTTATCATACAAGTTAGTGTGGGTAAGGGAGAGGAAAGGCGTTACTTCCACCCGAGGTATCAGGAGATGTGCAAGCAGCAGAACACAGGCGGAGTGTCACAGGATAAAAATGCCCCCGTGGGAATAGCAGGCAGAGTGGGCAGGCAGCTCAGAACTGGGGAGTGTGGAAGGCTGCCTCTCACTATCTTAACGTTTCAGTGAAGTTATGCAGATTATATTGGTCTCTGTATGTACATGATGATAATGGTAGAAAATGGTAGTTTTATTCTTCAAAATGTTGCTTTGAGAAAAATGTCAAGGGATTTAAATTTGCGCTTCCTAAGTACAATGTTTTCCCACATAAAGATGCTGGTTTATCAACTAGAAAAGCAAAGCGAGCCTCTTTATAAACGATAGCCTGAAAAGATTAGGAAAGTCTTGACAATATAAACATGCGCTTACCAATTCACGAAATGCTAAAACTAGGGTTTACTGTTCAAAGCATAAGGGAGAACATTTTAGTAGAAAGAAAATAAAATTCATTTTTATAGCACTGAAAGGATTCTTAGAATTCATTAAGCAAGAGACCAAAACAATACATGAGATATTGTATATTTTAAGAGAGCTTTAAATAAAGTCATGGAGAGTAGATTTACAAGGTCTTAATTAAACCAGGATAGGAAGATGGTAAGTCTGTTCACAACCTCCGATGACAAGGAAGGAAATATGACAGTTCTTATACTGACTAGCTGCACACATAGCCAACACCAACAAGAACATGACAGGGCTCTCAGAAGACACTCACAATACAGTCTAGAGTTCATAACAGCAAGGTCAGAGAGCATTAATTCTAATCAGATCCCCAACACCATGAATGGAAAACATTTTAGAATTTTAGAAAAAAAAATAAGTATAATATGAATACATAAGTAACAGCTCTAACAAACATAAGAGGGAATCAGAAAAATAAACTTTTGATTATATAACTAAACAGTCATATCCCTTAGGAAAGGAGATGACACTAGAGAAATCACGGCCTATACAAGAACTTCTCTGATGAATTCTATTTCTACAAGGATACACAGTAAGTGGAAATAAAGATAACCACAAATGTATGGGGAAATTCTTGAAAGTATGTTAGTTTGAGAGACCTAAATCCAGAAGCACTAGGATCCAATACACTGAAATAAATACCATAGGTAGTACAGAGAACATGTTTTAAAATATCTGAAGAGGAAGAACAAGGAAAAGTAGGAATATTTTTGAAGAAAGCCATTAACAATAAACAGAAAGATACTTGTCAGAATTGATCAAATTTCATTTTGTGTTGCTCCCTGAAGGCAAAATTATGCATAAACTGGAGGGGGGTAGAATAAACAAGTTATGTGTGGAAATCAGCTTGAAGTGGTGGTAGAAGTAGTGGGGGGTGGGTGAGACCTTAGAGTTAGCATCACTTATTCTCAGAACAATCCAGAATTAGCCCTGATCCTGAGATCAGCGTGATTTGACACTATATCCAATGTTATCCGTATCCCTTTCTCAAAAGCCCGAGCCTGCAGCAAGTTTACCAGGATCCCATAATTTGAACTTGAGAACTTAGTACAACTTTGGAAACTGTAATGGCACTGGAATTCCAAAGAGTTGGTGCTAGTTTCAGAATTATAACTTTACTAGTTGGAGAAAAAAAGAAAGGATGTGAGCAATCTTCGTATGTAAGGTCGGTGGTATAGTAATATGCTAAATGAGGGCCAGTACGTAAGGGTTCCACATACTGTTCACTCACTCCTTTTCCCTCCATTCGTTGAATATTGAGTGAGTGCCTGCTCCATGCAGCACCGTTTTAAGATCTAGGCAAACAGCAAATTCACTCCAAAGAAGGGAGACCCAGATAGCTAGGTCAGGATACAGGCAGGTACCTAGATAAGTGGGTAAATTAATTAAAACACGGGTTAATAGAAACAACGCAGAGGAAAAACCAATTAACTCTGCCAGTGACAGTGATTTTAGATTTTCTCAAAGGATGAATGAAGGTGAAAGTTGGTGGGGAGGAATATTGCAAAAGAATAAAAAAGTGCTTTAGGCATTGATGACACTATGGCTAAAAGCACTTAGGTGTGAAAAGCAGGTGGCATGGTTACAAAGACAAATATTCTTGTTTGGCTGTAGTTCATGGGGCAAAGGGTGAAATGGTGGGGGATGATGCTGAAAATATAGGCCATGCTCAGGAGTTTGATTCCCACAGGGAATGGGGACCTAATAGAGTATTTTAAATTGGGAGTGACAGTTTGAAATTTGGAATGTAGAATGATAATTCTTATGTGAAGTGGAGGGGAAGCTCTCCAGGGAGAGAAGCTCTAGGAGGGATCACCTATTTGCAGGTAGTTGCTGGAGACTAAGCAATACAAAGCAGTGGCAGTGGAGATGGACAGAGGGAATGATTTTAAGGGAGCTTTCTGGAGATGAGTATGTGGGCTTATTGGGCAACTGGAAGGTGAGGTGAGAGGAGCGAATCGTAAGTGTGATGATGCTAACAAAGTTATGCATATGCAAATGTAGCACAATGCAATCTACAGTTCTGCATGATTAGCATGCACTAACTGAAAAACAGAATCAACAGTGAAGAGCAGAGTCAACAACCACAGCACAAATCCAAAACCTATGCCCAGGTTTCTTGCTCAGGGGACTTGGTAAAAACAGAGACTGTCCAAGGCATAAGAACAGTTAAAGGATTAGTGTAGTTCAGGAGAAAAACGTGAGCTTTCTGTAGAGCAATTAAATGCTTTGCTACTAAACTTATATAACCAATAAGAACACATGTGTCCTCTGGTGGCTACTGGCTTCTCTCAGGAGTCACAAAGCTGGCCTGGGTGCCTGGCACACACTGCTTGTCAACCTTTGATGGTCACTGGAATTACCCAGTGGGTTTTAATAAACACATGTGCCTAGCCTCCACCCCTGGGGGCTTTTGCTTTGTGGGTCTCATGTGAGGTCCAAGCATTTTTTAAATCGCTCTGATGTGCAACAAAATTTGACAGTCACTGTAGTACAGTACATAATTGTTTCATAAATTAATTAAAAGAAGAAAGGAAAGGTGAGAAGGCTGCTTGAAGTGTTGGAGGAAAAGGGGTTTGGCTTTCTCACGTTCAACATTATAGTATTGGACAGGAAGTTTGCAACTGGCCTTTTAGGTCCCCAATCTCCAGGGTCCATGAATGTCACGAGTCAGCATTTCTGGTTGCCACTCTCGCGGACAGAGCACTATCTGAGAGATCACTGGTTTGGCTTGAAACATCTTTTCTTACATGTCTTAGGCTTCTGATGATTATGCTCTCTCATACCAACTAGCCCATTAAATTTATTTTTGTGCACTTATACCTATTTTTCTCAATATTTATTTCTTCTACTAGACTGAAGTTTCCTGCAGGCAGGCATTGATTCTTTGGTTCACTCACAATTCTGTATTTAGCACTGCCCCAGCAAAGCACAGGTATTTCATGAATAAATGAGTCAGGGTTTCCTTGTGAAAAACTTAAGCTTCCATTGTATCACTTTCAAGAAGCCTACAGACCAGGCCATGAGCATACTTTAGACCAAGAAATGGGCCTCAGAATTTTTACTTTTATTTTATTTTTTACCTTGAGGAGAAACACTTGGCCCTTGGATGATGGTATATAAGATAGCCTCTTACATCAAAATATCAAACTGAAAATGTGCCTAGATAGCTAAAGGATGAAATAGGTATACATGTTTAACCTGAGGAGTATAATTGAAACCCTATTGCTGCCCTTTGTCTAGATCTAAAAAGTCTCAGCCTCAGAACCTAATGATCAAGTCTAACAATTTGACACAGAACAACTAAATGAATGAAAAGGTGAACTGGTGGGAAATCCAAAGTGCACACCATTGGGGTAATGGAACAAGTGGAAACAGGTGACTAACTTTAAGAGCCAGAAATGTTTAAAATCTCTGTATTAACTGTGATTATATATGTACTGTTGTTGGAAAAGTTAAATAATTACTGACAGTGCTTATTAGAATATTTAACTAACATGATTTTTTGAGGGACATTTTACTGTTGAGATTTAAGATGAGTTTTCTTTATTCATAAAGTTATCAAAATTAGAATTGTACTTTACCTAAAATCTGTCAAAATACTTATTATCTGCTACCATATTCATATATGTACTCTCATCAATCCTGACAAAAACTATATCAGGACACTAAATTCAGAGCAACAATGTATGTCCAAAACTGGAAATAGTGTCAATTATAATAAAAGTCACTGAAGTATCATTTTATACAAATGAAAATTCTTATAAAATCATATTTTCATTAAAATATTAAATATGAACCTCAAATATCAGCATAGCATACTATGTTCTGACTCATCATAACTAAGAAGAAATTATTGTTTCAAGTGATGATTTTGGCAGATGTCACAAGTGGTAATAAGATCATAATGACATGAAGTACCTTCGATACTATATAATAAGAAGGTTATGTACCTCTGTGATATTCTTGCCAAAATAACCTCAATTCAATCCTGAAAGAACATCAGAAAAGATCAAATCAGGGACATTTTACAAAATAACCACTACACTTCAAAAATGTCACACTTGTGAAAGACAAAGACAGACGGAGGAATTGTGCCATTGGTTTCTGCTAATTTCAATGTATTCATATCATTATTCTGAAAATCAGTGGTCATTACACCAAATTGTATTTATAAATGCAGGCCTAAGAAACTGGAATGATTCCATATCACATCTAGGATAGTTCACTGAATTCTATGATGCAAGCTTTTTTTAAAAAATATATTATTTTCAACTTCCCCCAATAGTTTTAATCACAAAAAGATTCCCTAGTAATTCTCCAGAGAATCAGATTATGCTAAATTTACATATGTCATTTGTCATAAGGGCTGTATGTTTTTCTGAATCAGTACCTTAGCTCGGAGTACGAAAATTATCGTGGTTATTTCCACTCTTCAAACGGAAGACAGAAGTAAAGCAAAGATAAAGGGGACAAGGAGAAAGGAAACGGGACTAGCTTCAAGCACATTCGCTAACCTGGGGTGACTACTGCATGCTCTGGGCTAAGGAAGTAAGCAGTCTGGTTCTGAACGGATTAAATTTTTAAGTCAGTGAAGAGGTCAGAAGTAGCTCTTCTGGGGTTGGGGATTTAGCTCAGGGGCAGAGCGCTTGCCTAGCAAGCCCTGAGTTGGGTCCTTAGTCCTGGAAAAAAAAAAAAGAAGTAGCTCTTCTACAGGGAGGCCCTGACCCAGAACCTCCCTGCCCCAGGGGAGGACTGCTGGTCTGCTAGTCATGGTCACTTCTAGGCATATGTAATCTGTAGTCAACTACGTGGCTCTGCAGGCTCTGATCCCAAGGACCAGCAATAAAATTTGGAGGAGCGCTTACAATGAGGTTGGGGCTTT
This sequence comes from Aplodontia rufa, assembly GCA_004027875.1. Taxonomy (NCBI): domain Eukaryota; kingdom Metazoa; phylum Chordata; class Mammalia; order Rodentia; family Aplodontiidae; genus Aplodontia; species Aplodontia rufa. The sequence continues at coordinate 12,238 of PVKS010009806.1, forward strand.
CTCCTTAGGTATTTTTAGGCATGAGAAGAGACAGCCAATAAAAACATTTTTTTAAAAGTAGAAGAAAAAGAGGCCTGTTTGAAATAAATTTCTAATAAATAAAGATCAGCTTCAGTACTTAATTAATTTTGGGTGGAAGCATATATGTTGGTCCAAATGTGATGCTCATGATATAAATGCTCAGACACGAGAAAGATCTCCTGGGAAATTAAAACGCCTGTATGAGGGGAGAATTGAACAGAACATGGTCCCAGAGCTTCTGCATAGAGCTAAATAAGCATAGATACACCGAGTTTGACTGATTCTCCAGCTCTTCTCAGACCTCAGATTAGCTGGGTATTAGTGCAGGCAGGTCTCAGCTGTCCATGAAAATGAGAACACATTTTAAAAGCTGCATTTGAATTTTAAAGGTACTCAACATTTCTAGTATTGTTTACCAAGAAAGGTCAACACTAGAGTGCTTTATTTATGCTCAGCAGAACCTCAATCTAACAGCACTAGGCGTCCCACGTGACATATGCTGAGGATGTGTTAAATGTGTACCTCCAGAGCCAAGAATATTATTTTTCAACTCAGTGAATGCATTATTAAAAGACCTCTGCTATACCTACCAATGGGAGACAGGGAAAGAGGCGGCAGTGACCCTTCATTCTGAAGTAAGGGGACACTAACCTACTGACTCACTGCCGGTAAACTCTAACAACCAAGCCCCAAATCCACATGCTATTCCATACCCATCTCCTATTCTCTTTTCATCAATCTAGGAAAAAAGGAAAATGGAAACATTTCAATAAAATTCATATAAACCTTTAGTTCGAGACACAACAGTTTTGGTTCTCTGAACAGTAGGTATTTTGCTGAGACTTATGCTTAGTGTTCTTTTCCATATGCTGGCTCTGTACAAGCGCCTACATCAACCTTTGGTTCTTCTTGCAAATCAAGAGTATAGAATATTGAGTCCTTTAAATAATGTTTGTGTTAAAATCATTAAATGCCCACACAAGTGATTTTTTTATTAACAGAACCAAAAATAATACACAAAACATACCAATTTTATGAGAGTGAAGGGAGTTATTAGCTTTAGTAAGCCAAAAAATATATGTTGTATAAATTTAAAAACCTTCTTAGGAATAAGTCCAGAGCTTTAAATATACTATGGACAAACATGGAACTAATGCCAGGAGAATACAGGAGTGCCTCTATCATTCTAGGGAAAACCCTATCTACTCTATAAAAGGCAAATATTCTGGTAACCTCAGAAATTCTTTTTATATAAATATTCTTTGCTTGGAAAAAATGCTTTTTTAAGCAGCTGCCTTAGTACATCATACTACATAATTTGATTTATGGATGTTAAGATTCACATACAACTTTTGCTGTCTACCTCTCTTGCAATAAAGCAAAGTAAATCTGTGACAAAAACTGAAGACTTAAATGTAGGAAATAAATGTCCAGAATCCCCATATATATGGAAATGTATGCCTAGTTTTATTTAACATTTTCATACTAAAATTAGGACATAAAAACTTTAATTCTTGGGCTTCAGTGGTTGCTCAGTGGTTGGAGCATTTGCCTGGCATGCATGAGGAGGACCCAGGTTCACATACATCCAGCATCACATACACAACTGAGTGTCAGAAACAATGGCCAGATGAAAACATAAAAAAAATTGATTCTTTCTCCCTCTCTCCATCCCTCTCTAAAAAGCAAAACAAAACATAAACAAAAACTTTAAGTCTTCAGGATATTTCAGAAGACTATGACTTTTAAATTACAGTTTTACTTGATATACCTTCTGAAAGCTCAGAATCCTTATATTAAAAGAGCTGGTGCTGGTGCTGACACAATTTGATTCAACTCCATAAGTACGTACAGAATTCCCAGGGCACAGCATCCACTATGCTCTGCACAGATAATACAAGATCAGGCACCATCCACTAACCCTGCTATCCACAAATGGGCTGGCAGGACAGACGTGCGTGTATAATTTGGTTGTGATGTACTGGAGACTGATGCTCTATTCAAGTCAGATGAATAAGATCCTCTGGCAGCACAAGATAAAGAGTAAGGAATCTGGAAGGGGACATAGGCATAGGGAGGGTAATGGCTCAGCAGAGGTGATGACATCTGAGCAGTCTTCAAGGATGAATGGGATTAGACCAGGCAGATGTGAGGCATTCCAAGAAGAGAAAACAAATCAGCTCGTACATGCCAACTTTTTCAAATTAAGACTTTTTTTAAAAAGTGTTTTCCTTCAAAAAGGTTTAAATTTGCAATGTTGAACACAAAAATCTCCAGCCAGGTGATTTCTTCCTGGCTGGCTGTTCTTCTCTCATGGGCTTTGGATGTTTTAGAAAATGTTTGGAGTAGTAAGAGGAGAGGACTTGACCTTTGTAGACAGAGCGAATGAGAGCCCTGCAATACTGAAAGGCAGCATAGTGGGCCTGAGAGACAGGATTGCTACCTCCACATGGAGGCGTGCAGGAAAAGCCCACGGCAATCGCATCTTTTTTCAGTTTGCTTAAAACACAAGTTACATTAATCTTCTTATAAAACAGCAGCTGCTTAAAGAAAGTGTGCAAAGGGAGGTCAACTATAAGTTCCGCAAGGGCTGAGCTGTGTGTTGGGACCTGCAAGCAGGAGGAGAGAAGGGAGCCCCAACCCTCTAGCCAGCCACCTAATTACACAAGTATGCTGAGTGGAGATGAAGGCTGATCACAGACTTCATGTCTGTATTATGTGCCTCTTCGGCTATGGTGGGGGCCAGACAGGGAGCAAGGTCCCCTGGAGAGTGTAACTGGAGCTGGGAGGTCCCTTGTCTTCCGTCTAGGTGAAAGTGGGGACAACAGGATGAGAAGCCCTTGACATTTAATGCTCATTGAAGGTTGTTGGTGTATAACTGCAGAATGCAGGAAGAGGACAAGACTTGGACCGGCTTCTTGGTGCCTAGGAGCTAACTAGACTGGAGTTAAAAGCCTAAGGGAAATTTAAGTTAGCGAGAAACTTCCATTTTGCTTATTTGCATTTAATAAAATGAAATTCATTCATTCATATTGGCATTTAAAATGTGTGTGTTCAGAAGAGAGATATGGAAAATAAAGCACGTAGGTTGTGTTCAGCTTACTTCTCTTGGAGTCACCTACATGTAGACCTAAGCTGTGGGAGGAATGAGTTTAGGATGAGATACCTTAGAGATTTAACTTCTATTATTCTCCATACTAAACAGGGTGGCCCTAAGGTAGGGAAAGGGGCTTCCCTGGGCTCCGGAGACTTCTGCTCTGGCTTCTAGTCTGGGTTCTAATGCCCCTCCTCATTCCATCAACTTGGGCTGCTGAGTTTTCTCATGTAAGGAAGGAAAAGGAAGGACTGAGATCAGACATTTTATTCATGGCTGTTTCATGCTGCAGTGTTCTCTGGTTCTACAGAATATTATGTTTTTGGAAATGTTTTCCTCTTTTTGGGTTGTATACATTTAGATTTTTAGAGCTGCTGTCATAACAGCAATGCCCCATCTAGTGTCAAAACAGGGAACATGGTCCAGGAATGGCGCTCAGGAGCATTGCGGTTTGGGGGCTCAGAATGGTGGCTGGCATAAATGCAGCCCAGTGGCCTTTATCATCCCCACTGACCCCACCTGGAGAAGTAAAACATTTTTTTTTAAGGTTGTGTTTCACAACTTTGTGTGATATATGATGCAAGCACAACGGGACTTTTATCAAGGTTGCTCAGGATAATCTTTCCTATCATTTTTACTGACCTCTGTCATCATGAACATAAAAGAGCCTCCTAGGTATGGGGATGGCATTCAGAGGGCAGCACCTGCCTCAGGAGAGATTTGAGGTGACCAAGCACTGTAGCCATACAACATCTCACTGAGCCTCCTACAGATGTAAACCTGAGCAATGAGCAGGGTTTTTAATCACTTCACCCACTCCTCAGCCCCTTCTCTCCAAATGCTCCTATGAGGGTGATATCTGTGATTGGGTTAACAAGACCACACAGTCTGAGAACTTTCTAGGTTTTATTCTAGCCTGGCCTTCTTCTCATTGCCATCTCACAAGGAGACACACTAAGGGGAGACAGACATAAATAATGGAACAAAACAGATACCACTGAAGAAAATTATCTTCCTCCTTGAGTTTTTGTCCTATGCCTCCCCCCCTTTTATATTAACTGCCACAGCAATTTAATTAAAAAAATTTATACTGCCGTATAAAAATCACCTCATTTTGGAACCTGCCTCCCTCCCTCTTGGAACCCAGGCCAGCTCAGTGGAATATTTGTGGAGTGTCTACTGTGTGCCAGACACTGTCTTAATGATGTCTGGACTGAAAGAACAAAATGAGCTCAAACTCAGAAGCTCTCCATCATGCTGCCAGCTCTGCCCAGGGCCTCCTGGTCTAGATTACCTGAAGCACACTGCACTGTTTGTGATTCAAGATCACAGTGGCTACGGATCTTCTGCTTTCTGTTTGGACGCCTCAATCTATATGCTCGGGAATTCTTGAGAGAGTAGAGCACGGGGAGCCAATGCCAGGCATATGGACCACAGCAGGACATATGTTCCCGCCCACCACATCCCCTCTTCATTCTCCTTCCACTGGCAACCCCCAGACTTTTGGGTCTAGCCCAGGATGTGGGAGACCCTTGTAGATAGCTAATCATTCACACATAAAAGCAGGAATATGGTCTGGCCAAGCATCCCTGATGTTTGAAACACACATATGCATAAAACAGGCCCCATCATACAGCGCATCATAACTGTCATCACAAGTGGGTGGCAAAGGGCTGAGAATGTAAGATTCTTAGTGAATGGTGCAAGACTAAATGTTTAGAACATTTATTTATTTATTTATTTTAGAGCTGGCAGGGATGTATAGGACACTAAGGTCAATCACGGGTATAAGGTTTTTCAAATTACTGTATAAAAATGTGTGTAACTTTCATGCAAAATTTAAAGCCTCGATCTTGAAAATAGGAATCAATGCTTAAATTGAGCTGAAAACATACAGCGATAGGAATGCTTAGTCCTAGATGTGGTCCTGGATAGTCGTTCTCATAGATAAATGTCCACAGTAGGTGCTTCAATTAAGACAGTAATATTTATTGAAAGGTAAACTGTAAACCTATAGTTACTTGAAACATTATTGAACCAGTGTAATTTATGCTGTGGTTGGTGCTCTGCATTTTAGTACTGCTTTGATTTTATCAGCATGTGTCAATTAATCAACATGAACCTTGTAAAACATGTTCTCTTATTAGTGCAAACAGGCAATTGTTGCAGACTTTGAAGGAAAGGTCATTTAATAAGTTGTTAATTGTGCAAAGATAGATTTTTTTTTTGTAAAAAAGGTAAATACTCATTATTACTGCACCTAAACAGGACTCTGTTTATGTTTTACCTTGCCAATTTAAATGTGGTCAATGGTTTCTTTTCCTTTTTTGCCAAACAGCAGAGAAAGACTAAGACATAAATTAAGCTGACTTAGGGGTTTTAACATTTATTTTAAAAGACTCTTATTGTCATTTTTGCCAGTTGAGTTATAAGCCTTAAGGTTATGATTCTAAACAAATGAACTGTATTTCTTTGGCAGAAAAGTGAGGAGAAGAAAAAAAGGAAACACAGAAGAAACAAGAAACGGAGCAGCACAAAGGGCTACATGGCGACAATATTCTACTTCTTTGTATTTGCGTTGACTCTTTCTTCATTCCTCTAGATGAGATGTCAACTCCCTACTTTTGACTGCCGGTTCACTTTCAGTTCAGTAAGGGAGAAAGAAGCTGAGTTACGGCCTCTCTTTGGGTAATCCATGCATCAGCACACTTGTCAACTCTCCTGGCAACCAAGAAAGCACTTTAACAGCATTGCGTCACTAACAGCAAGCATTCTGCAGCCATTTAAGGGACACAACTGAGTTTAAAACAGGCACATACCTTGAAGAACAATTTCTACAATGGTGTCTGCAGGGCTGAATCGAGAAATCCGCACCATCTTAGAAGAATCTTGTGAACTTAGGATGAGATGGCAGACCTTAAGGCATTTGTTAGAGTAAGAATTTTGCACAGAGTTTACAGAGACAGTTTGTTGAATGGCGATGGGTCTTGCCAGATCCAGACTGGACAATCTGCTATGCTGCAGAGTGTCTTTTATAAGAGTTAGGAGGCCCAGGTTGCTCTCTGCCTGCTTAAACTGGCTCATCTATCCGTCCCATTCCACTCTGTTTTCAGCTCCAAATAAGTCACTATTTCAGGCACATTTCCCTAAGCAGATGCAAACACTCTTTTCCAGTGCCAGACTCCCTTGGGCAAATTAGGTTTCTTGGAAAAGGGTCAAGGAGTGATCAAGCACCTACTAGGAATAAGCCTGTGGTTTCAGGTGACGTTGTCATTCATGCAGACAAGTCGAATTTTAGACACTGGTTGTGCAGTAATGTTGAACATGATAGGGCTAGATATGGGGAACAAAATGCTGATATCTGCAGCCAAAGTTTCTTTTTATTGTCATAACACATGGGCTTATTTTTTTATGGGATCTAAACTGATGGTAGTAAGATAATGGAAAATTTACTTTTTTAATATTTCTAATTCAAAACTGCCGAGCAAATTATTCTTTTTTTCTGTAATTATTATTTTATTTTATTATTTGTTTTTAGGTTTTTTATTAGAAGTATATAGAAATACAGTGGAGGGGGAAACATCAAAACATTAGCAATCAATATTATTATTTCTTTAATAAAATTCTCATAACTTGTTTTACAACAGAAAAACCATTATACCTAACAAACATGGAGAATTTCTGAAATAGATACTCCTTATTGTTTTTCCATTGAGTCATAGGGATAAAGTCTATCTTATATTCTTTTAATATTTGCCTGTATTAATCTCAGCTTTAGTTAGTTCTCTTCCACATATTCAGATTCTGTACAAAACAGACCAAGGTAAATGCAAATGTGGAAAGGAAGCTGCTTGGTAGCCTAATACCTGCTTCCTGGCAGGAGTTATTTCTATTGAAAACATATATACCATGATAAGAAGCCAGAAGGAAAAATGAATGGATGCGGATGGTAGGTTTTCATTTGTTTCTTTGACATCTTAGAATACTGTAAATAAGTTTGTGTGTTTCAATTCAAACGGTTCCATTATCTTGGAGGTCTTAATCATTTGTAATAGCAGTTTCTGAAATGTTCAAAGCATGTGCTTAAGGAGTATTATTGGCATTCAACATAGTCATACTACATTAAGCAGATTTACAGCCTTAAATGTGGTTATCCTTGATCATCTTTATTTAAAACTAAGTTTAGGCTGATGGGGTGGCTTAGCATTCTCCTAGTGTTTCAGCCTGTTAGTTTTGCTCTACCAGAACATCTGGCTCTTCTGGGCACCCTCATACTGCTCCAAAAGAACCTCAACTTCGGGGAGGTGAAGTGGGGGCGGGGAGGACAGCAGGGAGAATTAAAGAGAGTAAAAGGACAGCCTTATACCACTTTGGTTGTATTCAGATATGGTGAGCTAACAGATCAGGACATGATGGTTATTAAGAAGGGAGTTTGCTACCCATGGTTCCCACGAGGTGGGAGACACAACAGGTCATTCAGGTACCTAGGGGTGGTCAGGAGGCAAAGGGAGTAAGGGGAAAATGCAGGCATGATCCTTCTCTGTGATTTCCCTGGAGAAGAATGGGTGAGGCAGGTAACCAGGTTCAGGATTGGCTGGCTAGTTTGGATAATTTCAGCAGGTGCTGAGATATACAGGGCAATTCCTAGCTGTCTAGTACCTGGCCCTGAGGTGACCTGGGGCAAGAAGATAGTGTTCCACGTTGTAAGGAGCTGACAAAAAGAGGCAGGTAGGATACCACCCAGGACTGGCTGATAGCATATCAAAGGCAAGTTGCTGCCTCTAGGCCAGTCCCTTGTGCAGGTATGCAAGGCCTCCAGATGTTAGAATATCATAGAATAGAGAAAAATTCGTTCCGTGCATGTATGAGCTTGTCGGGATGAACCCAAATACTATGTATAACTATAAAGCTCTAATAAAAAAGAACTTTAAACATTTTAAAACATGATTCATACAAGCCTGTTATACCACAGATAAAGACAGTTTCTCAAACTTAGTGTTCATAGAGATCATTTGGGTATTTTGCTAGATTTTGATTCGAATTTATTAGTTTGGGTGGGGGTTGAGACTCTGCATTTCTAATCAACTTCCTGGTGATGTTATGACCACACACTGGATAGTTAGTGATCAAGCTGTTGCCAGGAATCTTCTCTCTGGGCCACCTTGTGCCACAAAAGCACCTAACATTTATTAAGCCCTACTTGAGCCAGCCACTGAGAGGCAGTGAGGATACATTTTTGAGTGTGTTTTCTTTGAATAACAGTTTTTTGTTCATAGGAAAATTTATCCCAGTTTCACAGATATGGGAATGGAGATTCAGGGCGGTTAAGTGACCTGCCAAAGTTAGAAGATATAAATGTACCTGACCTAAAAATCCATTTCCCACTGCAACGTAAGTGCAGATGGCACCACTTTAATGGAAAACAAAAAGCATCTGTTGGTAAAGAAGTCATAAAATAATAAGTTCACAGACTTGAATAGTGGCCCATTTACAACCTGACTTCTGGAAAAGAGAAATTCATAACGGTATTCATTATTTTAGGCTCAAAACTAAGTGGTGCCGATTAAATAACTGATAAAGTTTACCACAGCTGTTCCCAAAGCATTTGCAATGGGATTCCCTATTAAATGAGCGTTTCAGTTTTTAAAAATGATACATGTCTGTGGTAAAATACATACAATAAAAAGGATTCCTCCTACAAGGCCCAAGTCTGAGTTCTGCTCAATAGCCTTCCAAAACCCATTCTACGCAAATAAGAATCTTTTTCATACAAATTAATTCATTCAAGCATTCCAAAGAGCTGGGGTGGGGAGGGAGAGTGGTAATAAAACAGTCCCTTTGTACCTTACATTCCAGTGAGGCAATTACATATTATATCAGATGGGGAGAAAAGGTAAGGGGAGGGGAGGAAGGGATGTTTGCAAATACAAATACGCTGTCAAGGAAGGCCTCTTGAGAGGGTGATCTTTGCGTAGAGGCACCAAGGAGGACTTCCTAGTCCACACTTACTTATTCCTTTAGAAATGTGTCAGTACTTACAGATCTACCTTATTCTTTTACAAGACTTCAGAGTACTACACTGTTTGCATGTACACAATAGTGCTGGGCATTTTGTTACTTCCACAATAGATGTTGTTCTGTTACAGTTTGTTAGATGGTATTTGAGTGGTCATAAAGAGATTTGGGGTTTGTAGTATAAAGCCCAATAGAAATAGAAAGGGACCTAATTAGGTATGAGAAGGTCCCTAGCTAGGAGGTCTTGCTGTAGTGAGAGTGAGTGCAGAGCGGAGGCGCAGGCTTTGCAAGCCTTAGGGAACAAGCGGGTGCCAGGAGGGAGTGTGAGAAAAGTGCAGGAGACTGCAAGCGGAGCAGAACAGAGGCTTAGTCAACTGCGGCTGAAAGAAAGTGTAAAGCAATTTAACCATGTTGTAGTTATTAGAGGCCTCATTTTTGAATAGTATTTGAAGTAGCCCTAAATTCTCGTTTTCTAAGAACAAAGAACAACGAACCACGTTTCATACCGCCAGATGAACTGACCCTTGGCAAATAAATAGCCAATCAGGAGCTGACGAGCCAATTCCTAACATACCAACCTATATATGGTGAAGTCCGAGACAAAGGGTACCATGGCTGATAGCAATATATCATATATGTTAGAAGTTCAACCAATCCTATATTCTGCTTTGTTTGTATTTCCCGCTTCACTATGAAACCCTATAAAAGTATCCCTGTATTGGGCTCGGGGCTCTCTCTCTCTCCCTGGACCTGCTGCATCCGTGACGGTGACAGAGAGAGCCCAGACTGCAATAAATGACCCTCATGTGTTTGCATCGGATTCGGCTCCTTGGTAGTCTTTGGGGACTTGAGACTTGGGCATAACAGTAGCACTGAGGATTTGCGGACTTCCTTTCTTTATGTCAGTGTTCTGGCCTCATGAGAAGTTTCCCTTTTTCTCTCACTTCTTAGGCAGTATTGCTGTCACCAGGTCCAGGTGCTATCTAGGGGCTTCTCCACCTGGAGGCCTGAATGACATCCTGCTTGCAACATTTTCCTTAATGTCAGGCTACCTGTCCGGCCTATGCAGTTAAACACAACTTTAACCATCAAGCTTTCCATATTCCCCACAAAGGAAGCATAGGCAGAAACTTCAGGGACCAGTTTACTCTCTGGGCACTGTGCATTACCTCCCTCAGACAAAAGCAGGCTTCCTTAAAACAAAAACAATCTTTACTTTCCAGTAATACTTATTTATGCAGATGTTTAGTGCTGGACCATATGACTGAACAGATTTCCTATTTAATGGAAGATTAGTTTATTCATTTAATTAATGTCTGAGGCAGTCCCTGGAATATGTCAGCACTCTGCCAGGCACTATAGGAGGTACAAATACCAGTGCATTGTGGTTCCTGCCCCTGACACCCTTCTGAATCTTCAAAAGACAGGACACAAGAAAAAAAACCCCACCATGATTGACAGCAGTGTATGGTAAATGGTACCAGACGCAATACAATATGAACTGAAAGAAAGGGCTGGAATAGCGCTCAGGGGATACAGCGCTTGCCCAGCATGCGCAAGTACACGGGTTCAAACCCTAGCACCCACATACATAACTAAGTGTCAAAGCAACAAAAGCCATGTGAAAAAACTCAATAAAAACTGATTCTCTTTCTCTTCAAAAAACAAAAAACTCAAAGGGGAAGATACTATTCTTTGGAGGCCCTTCTACAATGTAAACAGGTAGTGCTCAAGGGATCAGGTAGTACAAGGGGGCTCTGGATGAATGTGTGAGTGCTAGCAAGCTTTGGGAATGTGCGTAAATGGAAGGTGAACAATAACCACATATGAAAAGCCCCAAGAGGGAAAATGCAGACTTCATAAAGGGAACACTGAGCTGCTCTTGGGGCTTTAACACAGAATGTGGAGAGTGGATGCAGATGATAGGAAATGGTTGGAGTAAGATTGCCAGAGGGTCTTGAGTCCCCTGCACTCTGAAGGATTTCAAGGAAACACCATCACCTTCTTCCTCCTTTTTTGCTTTATTTATTTTTTTTGCAGGGGTTGGTTGGGAGAGTTGTGCATTTTGGAAACAAGTTTTCCATTTCTGATTCTAGTAATTTTTAAAGCCAATTTAATATTCATCAATATTTGTTTAAAAAAGTAAATGGTATTATAAGGCCTATAACCAACAACAGTAATCTCTTCCCTACCACTCTTCCAGCTTCTCAGAGAAGGGCATTGCTTGCTTTCTTTTTCTTCTATTTTCAAAAACATTTATATACCCGAGTGATTAACTTCCTATGCAAGACTTTGCCCCAACTAATAGCTCTCATTTTGGTTAATCAAGTGTCCTGCCCATGCACAGCAAGACTCATTTCCAGTACTTTAACCCACAACATCTTTGAAGAGGCTGAACCCTACGAGAGGGGAAACCACTTTTAACTTTTGGTTCTAATATTTGCTTCCCCAGATTTAAGTACCACGTGTATATTATTTCTTAAACTGTAATTTTTAGGGATTTCCTCATGTCTCACTATATGCAAAAAGAGAAAAATTTAGCACTCTTAGACCATCATTAACTCCCAACAAACTTTCCTCCCCCATTTTTCGTGTGCTTTAAAAATCAATTGGGGGGCAGGAGGTTGGAGCCGTGGCTCAGAGGTTAAAATACTTGCCTGGCATGCGCAAGGATGTTCAAACCCCAGCACCAAGTACACAACTGACAACTGTCACAGCAACGAAAGCCAAATGAGAAACTAAAAAAAAAAAAAATTGATTCTTTCTCCCTCTCTGTCCCTCTCTTCAAAAAAAAAAAATAAAATAAAAACAATTGGGGATGAAATCAGTATTCTATGTTTACATTATTTCAACCATGTAGTCTTATTCACTATTGAACCAAGTAATGCGAGAGTACACTTTTAATCTTGTTCAACATCTTGATTTTCCTTTCATGGTCTTTTATTCTCTTCTTGCTTACTTTTTTACTAATTATTTCTGAACTATCCAAAGGAACTACAACCATCCCATTAAAATCTTTTTTATATGATCAACCCAACCATCTATCTGATCTATTTTTCTCATACAGCCTTCCACTTAGTCTGTTTGGTCTGGTGGGTTTCCAGACCAGCTGCCCATCTGATATAGAAGGTTTCTTTTAAACACCAGCTTGCAAAATCCCTGTGCCTGTCTCCTGTGTTGGATCCCCCATTTTCTAGGTCCCATGGTTTTCTTGGTTTATATTCTCATTTTGTAGAATTCTCTGGCAGCCTCCTGAGAAAAGGTGCATGGGGTGGGGTAGGGAATGCATTTGTTGAGACCTTGTGTGTTGGAAAACATGTGTTTGCCAGCTAAGCTTGTAACTGATTTCCAAGAAGATGGAATTTCCTCTCAGAATTTTCCAGCTGTACTTCACTGTTTTCTGGATTCTAGTACAGAAGCTGAAGAGTCTCATGGCACTGATATCCCTGATCTTTTACATGTTACTTGTTTTCTTTCTTTGGAGGATTTTGAAGTCTTCTTTTTTAGATCCTACTGTTCCGGAATCTCACAATAAAGAATCAAAATGAAGATCTTTTCCTATCCATTGTTCAGGGCATTTTCTGATCCCTTTAAATCTGAAAATTACTGCTTCTCTTTTGAAGTTTCTTCTCTTATTTCTTTTTGATACTTGTCTTTCCATTTTTTTTCTTTCTGCAAATCATTTGGTAAAATCCTACTAACCCTTATGGATTGATCCACTACTTTTCTTATCTCCACCCTACCTCATCTCCATCTCTGCCTGTTAATATACTTTCTAGAAAGTTTACTTGACTTTATCTTCTACACTTTGATTTGTTAAAAAATATAACCTTGATAAACTTCTAATTTTCTGATGGTATATGGAAGAGTTGTTCCTTCTCTATAGAATGCCCTTTCTACTTCATGAACAAAATAGTGTGTCTCATCTTTCGAAAGATATAATAGGATTTTTAAAGCCTTTCTTGTGCTTAATGAATAATCTATATCTTCTCTGAGCCCCCGTGACACCACACCTGCTTTCTGCTGGCCTCTGCTTTGGCCAGTATATTTTACATTGGTGATAATCCTCAAATAACTGGTGACCCCTCACTATTCACTTGCATTTAAGACATTCATGTTCTTATACAGAGAAAAAATTTAACATAGAAAATATGAAACTTAATTTTATATAGGTAAAGTGAGTTCCGTTTCCAAGGAAAACTTTGAAGAGGGTAGAGTGTGCTTATTACCTGGTGGGCATCCCTGTGAGGTACCTGGGATGGGAATCTAGCCATTTTAGTGCAGATGGATTTGGGTAAGAGTCAGGTCATTTCTTTGGCCTATTTAGTTTTTCCAGAGAAAAATCTTCCACACCTGTCTGGAAGCCATTCCTGACTGTGAGCACCCTGGGAACAATGCCAGGAGTAGTTCAAGATGGTCTCACCTGTTCACTCTGTATAGCCTAACTCCTCCCCTTAGCCTAACCCCTGAATCCAGAGCATCTCTAATCAATGCAGCCCCAAAAACCCCTGGAGCCCCAAGAATGGGGCTCCAGCAGTGGCATTGTGAAGTGGGGAGAGGAGCAGGACTAACTCTTCCATATACCGTGTTGTATAGTTACTACCTACATGTAGTAATCTATCCCATTTTCCAGTCCTCCAATGTCCTACAGGATCAATCTCAGGCTTCTCTCCATGTACCTCATAATGTTGACCTACTCCTACAAGTTAATCTTTACAGCAACTCACTGTTATCTTGGCTTCAGAAGTTTAAGGTAGAGGTCACATCAGTTTCTCCAGATACAGGAAAGAAGGGAGGGTATTTTTGCTTCAATTTTAATTCCTGCCTGATAATCTGCTCACCTGGAAGCCACTTGTCAGTCAGGCACTGAAGAGTGGTGGGGAAACTGCTTCCAGGCAATTAGAGACAACAATATGAAAATAGGGTGGGGGGAAGGAGACCATTCAAAAATATTAAGGAAAATATTTGACTCTACAGCAGTTTCTTAACCTTACTGTATCCATTTTATTTACAATATTATAAGGTTGGCTGAAGTCCCTCCAACTGTTCATGAAGATTTCTAACATGAGATCATTTTGAAACACGACCCCCTCCTGTTCTTGAAGCTCCACAGTATGTATTGGTATATTCAAGGGTCCTGTTTGATTTTATTTTACCCGGCATATGCAAACCTACTTGACTACAGACCCTCCTTCCTTTTTCCCCTTATTTAAGGTAATACTTGATAACATATTATGAACAAGACTGCACTAGTTGATCTGCACCTTTTCATTCTAACATGTTTATGTGAGTTTTACAACTTTAGCTAAATGTTTCATTAAGGATATTTAAAGTTTTTATTTATTGATGCTCCCTCCTATAGCAGCATATAAATTTTAGAGTGGGGGAAAAAATCCTTCTTGATTTAAATGAAGGTAGATATTTCCAGTAGAGCTTAAAATTTCATTTCTATGTAGCACATCAATATCTAGGACAGTTGATCACCAAATCCCTGGCTGAATTGTTGCATAGTTGATTTGATTTGGTCATGTAGACAGTCATATTGCTGGGACACATCTGGCAATTCTGGCAATGAATGAATGAAATGAATCAACCATGTAGTGATCAGACTGACTGCTCACTGATCAATGTGACCAAAACAGAGAACAACTGTGGGATAACTTAATCCTTCAGCTGCAGGACTATACTATGACATCAGAATACAACTCAAATGGGCATTCCTGATGGAATATGTTTTACTGTTTGTGTTATATATTAAACTCTAAGGATTACTTTTGTTAGTGAAATACTTCAACATTTTATATCATTGACTTGTATCTGAAAAGAAGAAACTGTGACAAATGTTGCTAGTAATAAAAGAATGTGCAGCAGAAAAAAGGATTCAAAGATCCTGCCAGAAAATCTAGGAGTCATATGTCAGCTGTCAGTAACTTTCCATGTAACCTCCAAAAAGTCTTTGTTTTCTCATTTGTCAACAAAAGTATCCTCAAAGATCTTATAATTTTGTTGATTATATGTACAAATTTGGAATTTTTCTCATAATGCCTAATTACGTTACAAAATAATTTTAAATTAGTTTACATGGAAGAACTATAAATGATGATCTTTAATCAATTATATTCCATAAAGCCCCTTCCTTCTAACTCGGGAACTCCATGAAAACCTGGTGGTGTTTTCTCTCTTTTTCTAGATATGACCTCTTTCCCCTGCATACTAAGTTTTTTTTAAAGTTCTAATTATGTAAATATTTTCATTTAAAAAATCTACCCCCCAAACTCACCATCCCTTTTTCTCAAAAGATTTGTCAAAAATGAATTCTGTAGTATCCAAAAAACAAATGAACAAATGAGTGTGTTTGCAAACAGAGTGACCAGTGGTCCTAGTTTGCCCTGCACTGAAGGATGCCCAACTAGGTTGGACTTTCAGTGTAAAATTGGGACATTCCCCTACAAACCAAGATGGGGGTCACCTTGGGTGGCAGCTTGAGAGAAGGACTGAATGTGGCATGGATGCACCATCCCAAGTTGCAATTTCAATCCTCTTATTAGAAGTACTCTTCTTTCATTGCTAACAGCTGTAGAAAGGAATCAAACACCAGCTGGATGAATGGGTTTAATGACCTTTAAGTTTCCTTTATACCACTGGATCTCAATTCTGGCTACTTAATAGAATCATCTGGTTAGCTTTTTAAAAATAGTACTGCTCCTGATT
This sequence comes from Aplodontia rufa, assembly GCA_004027875.1. Taxonomy (NCBI): domain Eukaryota; kingdom Metazoa; phylum Chordata; class Mammalia; order Rodentia; family Aplodontiidae; genus Aplodontia; species Aplodontia rufa. Next base: position 28,079 of record PVKS010009806.1, read on the forward strand.
TAGTAGATATAAGTTGAATCCCTGTCAGTGGCATAAATGTTTGAAATGCACCAGCAGAATCTCATGTAAGCCCCTGAGACAATATTTTGCACACATTGAGATTTAAAGGATAAGTCTAGTAAGGGCTATTCATAGCAAGGAGAAATCTACTTATGACCTCTGACTTTTCAAAAACCAAATGCAAGTTTCTACTTTACATATAAAAGAAATTAGAATCCACAAACTGACTTTTAAAGTTATATTAATTTACCTATTTATTCACATACAGTCCAAGCTATACAAGTTTCTCCCTTGTTGTGTTTGCATTCTTAACACCAATCATCTCCATCTATTGACATAATTTTTTTGTTTTTTAAAAAGAAACCGTATGGCTGAAGATGCAGCTCAGTGGTACAGTACTTGCCTAGCACATACAAAGCCCTGGGTTCAATTCCTAGCAACTTGGGAGGGGGTTAAAAGAAAAAAGAAAAGAAATTATATTAGGTGACATGGAACCGTAAGTATCTAACATTCAACAACTCTGACTTCAAGGAGCTGCTGTAGAATATATGAAAGGTGACTAAAAGACTGAGGGAAATGTGCTGAGTAGGTGGGATTTCAAGAGCGCCAATAGGAGTAGGTAGAATTTTAATAATAAGGCTAGACACGGTATTCCAAATAGGGAGAAAAGCATGGGGGGTGGGAAAGAAGCAATCAGATTAGCAAATTTAAACATTACATATCAAGGTAATAAAGTTCATATCTGAGCAAAGCAAACTATACATAACTTTCTCTGGTGATAACCACTTGAAAAGGAGAATTAGGCTCTTCCATGATACATAGCTGAGCATAAGCTAAACGAAAAGTTTGGTCTTCAATGCAGAGAATAAACTACTCAACAGCAAGAGCATATCCCCATGCCTCTCCTGCCCACGTAGGAGATCTGATCACCCAGACACGGAGGCAGATGTTATATAGATCCCTGCCAAATCCCGGAGACTTTTACTTTATCTGAGCAATGAGGATTTAATGTTGAAAAAACAAATTTAGAATAAAAATCATGCAAGAGATTCATGCTATCTTAAATGTCATGTTATGTGATTAATCAATCATTGATTTTTAAATTACTTTCATAATGCAGTAGCCTTTTCTTTGGATTTCAGAATTAAAGTACTACTGTTCCATCTGTCTTTGTTGCCTAAACTGGTCAATTTTCATATTTTTTCCAATATGTGGTCTTCATGCAAGATATTACTTAAAGCCAATGAATGATCTGGATATGCATCTACTCAGGAAGTCAGTTGACAAAATTAACATTTGGAAGAAGGCACCACTGGTTATTTCACACATTATTAACTTATATTACAATTCAAATAAGCTTACAGCTGGCAAAAAAAATCTCTTCTGTAAAGTGATCTCAAACATAATAGGCTTAATCAGAGATAAATTAAATTACGCAGTCATGCACACTACAGCATATTAATTCTGAGTAGTTATTAAATACATTTTCTCTTATCGGTGTGAACATTATATGTAAACAAATTCTTTAAGAGGCTAGCAAATAAAGTTTGTTTGAAATGCTGTGTTCCTGACATTTCCCCATGCCTTCTTAAAAATGATAATCTTTTCTGCTAATAATGGCACTAGGTTAAGTCCCCATAAATGAGACAGCATCACTCCCAGACAATCAAGCAAAAGAACAGCAGGCAAAACTGTCATGTGTAGTGTTGGATTTTTTCCAAAGGGTACTTTTCTACTTTCTACAGCAGTCTTTAAAATAAGTCATTAGTGAGTAACAGTTGGAGTAAGATTGTCCAGAATAGAAGGTAGTGAATATTCATTATGTTAAAAAAATCAGTGCATCTTGTTTTCTGTTTTAGGTGACCTACGTTGCCTTAGAATATTCAAAGAAGAAAAGTATTAGAGTTGAGAGGTATTTTATACACAAGTTCATGCTATTCTCTCTCTTTCCTTAAATGGCAGTAATCTAAACCAGCAAGCTAGTGCAGATTCCAATTGCTCCAAATGATTTTTTTGTGAACTAAAGTTAAAAGACACATCTAAGATTTTATAATCTGCACCTCACACACTCATTACCCACCTTGATGCACTTCTGCCATATTATCTTGTTCTATTATTAATCAACCAGGCTGTTTAATTTCTGTATCCAGAAGTATTGCAAGTTACTGGGCATGACCCCTACCCCTACAAGACTGAAAAATATGTTTGACATTCTTTGTGCTTTGCACATTTAAAATGCAATGTAAGGTGACAAGAACATTAAGCTTCCCAGTGAGCAAAATGTGAAACTAATCACTATCTGATCCTAGCCTTGGGTACAATAATTGGCAAATTAAAATGCCTGAGAATGGCTGGGGTACCCGCCTCAGGAAGCATCACCTTGGAATGGCTAATGAAGATAAATGTACGCAGCTAGCTTTACTGACAATTCCTTCAAATACCAACAGACTGAAAGATGCAACACCACAGCACCTACCTTTTCTACTTAAAGCACACACCGTGTAAAAATTTTGTAATTTATTGGAAAAAACTTAACCACCCTCCATGTCTTATATATACATACTGGCTAAATTTAGACTATTACTTACTTCCAAAAAGTCCATGCTTTTCTTTTTAATCTGGCAAAAAGGAAATAGTTTCCTTCTTATTGAATTTGTTGCTTTTTGACAGGCACATTCAAATAAATGTAAAGGTTACTAAAAATAAAATAATTTCATTTTAATAAACTTGCTACCATTTATTAATTTATCCATGCACCCATTCATCCACTTATCTGACATTTACTGAATTATCAAGCCAGGCACAGTGCTTTATACATGGAGGAGGGATACTCTAAGGAGCTAGTGAACGCTGCACATCATTCAGTGAACGCAGGATGACTGCACTATTGTAGAGATTCAAGATTCGAAGATGTGTCCCTGCCCCAGACCGCCTTTCCAAACTCTTGAGCTGAATTCTAAGATGATTTCTGAAGAGACTTTTTGAGGGTGAATATGCTCGAGAATGATCTTCTAAGCCAAAGGTTGGGACATGCAATATCAACAAGGCCATGGTCTGCTTGAAGTGAAGAAACTGCCTTCAGAATATGTGACAGAAATAAATACTGGGGGCAACAGGCCCACAGAGAGTGAAGATAAAAGCTAGGCAAGGGTGAGAATATGAACACCCCAGAAAACATGTCACGGAATCTGGATTTAATCCTGTAGTGCTTTTGAGAACACATGCTGGAGAAGCCCAAAGTCCTGGCAGGGAGGGAGTAAAATGGGCCAGGAGTGGCTGGGTGGCCTTAAACCCCTACTTCAACCACAGCAACTTTTGCTAAAATCTTTAGTGTATATTAGGCCACCCTCTTATTTTCACTATTTTTTTTTCAAGCGTAGTAGACAAGTTTTATTATAGAAAGCACAGAAAGTTAAGCATAGGGAAAAGAGCAGACTTCCCCCAGAGTGGGGGAAGGGGACAAAGCCCTTACTATCACTATTTTAATAACTTTTCACTTTGGAATAATTTTAGGTACTTAGAAAACCTGCAAAGATAAAACAGAGAATTCCTACATACTGGTCCCTCAACTGCCCCTAATGTTAGCATCTTATGTTACCATGGCTCGGCTGTTGCAAGCAAGAAAACAACATTGGTGCATGACTATTAACTAAACTCTGGGCCTCATCTGGATTCCACCAGTTTTTCCACTAGTGTCCTCTCTCTGTTCCAGGACCCAATCCAGGATACCCCACTGCATGAGTCATCCAGTCTCTTTAGATCTATGGCTGATCCTCAGTCTTCCTGTTTCTCATGACACTGACAGTCTTGAGGAGTTTTAGTCACAGATTTTACCATTCCTCATTTAGGGGTTGTAGATGTTTCCCTATGACTGAGAATGCCTATCAGGAAGAATATCACAGAGGCAGGGTATGCTTTCCATCATGCCACACCAGAGGTGGGCAAATGGTACCAACAGGACTTATTCCTGATGGTGTAAATGGATTCAGATAGTGTTTACCAGGTTTCTCCATTGAAATATTACTATTCTTCCTCTTTGGAAGCCATTCACTAAATATAGCCCACATTATGAGAAGTAAGCTTTGTCTTATGGAGAGCAATACTGTCTTTACTATTTGGAATTCTTCTATAAGGAAGATTTGTTCCTTCTAGACTACTTATTTATTTGTTTAATCATTTATTTTTATCAGGATGAACTCAAGTGTATCTTTTCTTTGGATTGCAATCAAATGTCATGTTATTATTTTATTGCTCCAATTGTTCCAGCTTTGGTCACTGGGAACGTGCTTAGGCTTGTTCCTCTATCCCTCTGACATGCCTGCATCCTTTTGGTTTAAGCACTTTAAATTTTTAAGGACATAATGAATGGTGCTCTAGATTCCATCTTGTAGTTTTCCTGCTCTAGCCATCAAAGCAGCCATTTCTTCAAAGAGCTCTAGTTTCTGTCATTGAGGATGATGTTAAGAAATCAAGATCTGGGCACTGAGTGTTCTTCATGCTACTGGGTTATCACTGCTCTCATGCCCTCTCAGCAAAAAGAGCTAAGAAATATAATACCTATTCAAACCACTAGAAATTTTAAATTTTAAATTATATACACTTTTAAAAGCAAAATTCAATCATAGATATGTAAGATCTTTGTACTACTAAAATAAAATATTATTCACATATATTAAAGAAGACCCATCACAGTAGAGAGCCAGTTTATGAATATGGATTAGAGGGCTCAATATTAAGATATACCTAAATTGAGTCCTAGTATCAACATATTTGCAATTTTAATCCCACCCAGCTGATTTTTTAGAAACAGCTAATTATAAAATAAATATAAAGTTTCACAGGAACTAGACTATCTAAACTAATTTTGTAAAGAACAACTAAGATGGGGAGCTTATACCATCTGACTTGAAGACTTACTATAAATCATATAGTATAATACTGACATAAAGAGATGAAGAATCAATGAAACAGAGGAGAGCCCAGAAATAGATGCGTGCTTATATAGTCATCTGATTTTTGAGAAAATCTCTGAGGCATTTCAGAGAAATGCCTTCAACAAACAGTGCTGCTAAAAATAAATAACTTTTCAGAAAATAATTAACCCTACCCTGACTTCACATGATAAATAAAAATTATTAACTCAATATGAATTATAAATTTAAACATAAAAGCTGAACTTATAAAACTTAACTCACAGCATTTTTTTGACTTAGAGATAGTTTTTTTCTTTTACAAGATACAGAAAAAAAGAAAGAAAAAATCTAATAAATTTGATCTCAAAATTTAAAATTTATGCTCATTAAAAGACATCATTGACAGAATAAATAGACCAGCCTCATATACCTAGAAAACATATCTGATAAATACTGGTATCAAATATGTGATAAGAGCTCCAATCTCTTAGCAATAAAAATACAAACAACCCAGTAATATTTAAATGGAAAAATGGTTTCAATAGTCACTTTACAAAGGAAGACATATGAATGACAATAAAATGATTCCAAATATCTTAGTCAAGGAAATTAGATATTAAATGATAAATGAAATATCACTACAAATTCACCAGAATGGTTAAAAAGAAAAAAGACCAACAGCACCAAAAATTGTTGATAATGTCAAGCAACTAAAACTACATTAATTGTTGGTGGGAATATAAACAGCTACTTTGGAAAAAAAAATTGGCAATTTCTTCTACAACTTTTACACCTATCTAGGACCACAACTCTACTTTTAGATATTAACCTAGTATAAATAAAAGTCTATGTCCAAAACAGACTTGTGCAAGAATGTTCACAGAAGTTCATTCATGCCAGTCAAAATATGGAGATAGTTTAGATGTCTACCAACTGAAGAATGCATAAACAAAGTAGTAAAATGGAGTATCACTCAGCAACAAATAACAGAACGACCAGTAAACTCAAGAAGAGATTAACCCATGAAGCATCATGCTTTATGAAAAAGTGACACAAAAGAGTTTACTAGCTATGATTCTAATTATATGAAGTTCTAGAACAAGGACTGATTTACTCTGGGGATAGGGGTAGGGATTTCCTGGGAAGGGTCATGAGGGAACTTTCTGGAGTGATAAAGATAAGGGAGACATAGGTGTACATATTTATCAGACTGCAGGCAATCCACATGTAAGAACCGTAAATTTTACCTCAAAAGAAAAAAAAAAGAATCAAATTTCGAAGTCTGATGAGATACACATGCCAAAGGATTTAGGAGAAAATGTAGTGATATTAAACTTACTTTGAAATGTGTTCAAAAATAAAATGGATTTATGGATGGACAGAAAGATGCATCACGGTGGACTTAAATGTTCACCATAGACTTTATTTACAATTTCTGTACATGTTTCAACATTCTCTTTATACAGTAACAGAAAATTAAAAAAATCTTTAAAAGCTGAGTATTTCATAACCTTCTTAAAAAGGAAAAACATTGAAGAAAAAATCAGTAGCAGCTTCACAAATTCCTAACCATGTTTTCAAGAGTCTGACACTAAATTTCCTCATTTATAAAATAAAATAATAAATAACATCTACTGTCCAAAAGCATCAAAGGCTTATACTTGTTAATATGTGTAAAGAGAAGTTCCTGGCATAAATAAGAACTACATAAATGTTTTAGCTACTATTTTTAGTAAACAGAGTGCCTGTGGCCATAAATCCACAAAAACAAAGCAATGTTTACATATTTTGTTAAAACAATTGTCATATTTGTTGCATGGATAAAATCAGATTCCCAGATTTTTTTTCTGCATTTGAATGTCATTTATTAGTATTCCTAAGTGACTAAGCTAGGAGAAAGGAAATATTACATTTTTAAAAACTCAAAAGAATATTTTTAGAAACGGTATTTCCTTGACTTTCATTCCAGGAAAATTCTAACACACAGCATGGAGCATGCAGGGCCCAGAAAAGCAAGCCTGCCAGATGCCGCTGCAATAAATAGAGTGTGGCCTTGGAGACAACACATAAAAGGAGAACGTGGAGCATCTCATCTCCAGCACCCTTTCCATCTGGTATTTAGCCCAATGAGGTAGGAGGTCTTTGGACATTCACCTTTGTAGCCACCTTTAATTTATTTTCTTACTTATTTGTTCAGCATTCATTTTAAACTATAGCGTACTATGAGTCAAGTTCTTTATATGCCTTCCGGAACCTCAGCAAAATGAAGTTAAGGTAATTTGAGAAAAAAAAATGTATTCCACGTGCAATATAATGAAAAGTTAATACTGTTTACAACCTGCCACTTCCTACTGCAATATTCATTTCAAAAATATAAATTTAGCATTTTTCAATCAATAGATTAAGCAACAGCATACTTTCACAAATGACAGGAATTCTCAGAAAAAAATAGCAGAATTTCTTATGTAGATGGATTATGACTCACTTTGCTAATAAGCATAAATGAAAATAAGGTTTTGTGAATTACAATTTCAATGGGGTTTGTATTTCCATTCTTATAAACAGATATTGTTAAAGTATGTAGAATTTCTTAACATGATGTCTATTATTTTGAAGTTGGTAATGCTTCTGATGAGAAAACTGAGCTCCGGAATCCAAGAACCCTGATAATTAATTGCTTCCTACTGTTATGACTGCTATCCTTTGAATTGTCAAACACACACACATACACACACAAACACATGGATTTCAAGATTAATGGACTTTACCCAGAATTTTTAAACAATAAAAAAATTCTTCCAAATAAAACAAAAAGTACAGTCTGTTCTCTTATCTCATCTTTGGATTGGGGTGGGGGGTGTGGCTAGGCCACTCTGCTGAAATTTAGAATGTAATTTCTAACACAGATGAATGACATTTTTCAGTAAATACAGGTCTGTGTGTGAAATTTTTCAAATAAATGGAAATGGTCTCAGAATATTTATTCAGAAAATTTTCACATATATATAATTCAAGTGTTGTCTGTATTTAGGAAATCTAGCAAAAAAATTGGGTGTGAAAAATTATGAAATTCCCTGTGTGTCTTGAAAAAGGAACTTCCTCTCCACCTTCAGCTGCACACAAACTTTGTGCTCTAAGTAGAAACTAAAGATAAAATTAAAGAAATGCTGGCTGCATGCCAAGTCCTGGGATACTAGGGAAGAGAAAGTTGGCTGGCAATTACCCTTCTCCCCTTATCTCTCCCTGTCCTTATCTCCCCCAGGCTAGGGGTGCTGGCATTTCTGGGCTCTACCATCTCTGAGTGGAGACACAAGCAGGTGAGCCAGATGCCCTGCACATTAATGTGTTATTATTTTTCCCCTTGAATGAAACCTTGCTATTAAGAGGAAATAAAAATGTATGTAAATGAAAACAGTCACTTAGAAGTCATCTTCCTAGGTTACACCACCAATATACCTGTACTATTTTCAATTTAACATCTTTTTAATTTAAATAGTAATGAATTTGTCAAGGTAGCATATTAGGAGACTTATGTTCAAATTAAGTTTGACTTTAGGTGAATTCACTGTTTTCTAAATGAATAAAAGTTGCTTAGGCTTGTAAAGGCCAAACTTCTTTGGTTCCTCCCAGAACGGATCACCTTAAAACTATTAGGGGGCAATTAGGGATTCATGAGGAAGAAAAGACATGGTGTTTGCTGTTTTTGTGGTGGTTTCCATCAGCAGCAAGCCTACATTACCGTATTTACTTGAGACTATACAACTACCCTTGCAATGAAACATCTCCCATTTCCAACAAGTATGTTCACTCTCATTCATCCAAATTAGGGAGGTTTCCCTATAGTAATCCTATCTCTTACACAAACATCCTTGAGACTCTCCTTAATTTTTTATGTCTATGTCTTACGTATTAAGAGCACACTTGGAAGACTTTCATAAGTTCCTAATACCTATCAGCTTTGCTTTCTGCCTTCTCAACTTTTGGGGATAATATATAATCTTTAAATTTTGCAAACCTCTTTCTGTATAAAAGAACCCAAGTTCATGCATCAGTTTATTCAAAATGAAGTTGCTGGTCTTATCTGAATTAAGAGGGACACTTATCTTTTTACTCTTCTCTGTTCCGTTTCAAATTTTAATGGATATTTTCTCAAGTTTTATCTGAAAAACTTACAATCCAACAAAATGACCAATCTTTTAAAGCTATTTAAGTGATCTAGTTATTACTTTAAAAAATTCATATGGACCCTGACATGAAAAGAAAAGAAAAAATATGTGGAAAGATGGCAGCTGGCCTATTACTAGATGCCTTCCCTTTTATTTCTCTGCAGCTTGATCTTGGCTGGCATCAAAATCCAGCAGCTGTACTCCAGTGCCAAGAGAAGGGAATGGACCCACAGAGGAAGGGAGAGGAATGGAGAGGAAGGCAGGGTCTGGTTGTAATTTGAGCAGAGTTCATTGTAACAACTGGGAGTCACAGAGATGGACAGCACAATGAGTTGATTTTCTAAAACAAAATTTACCAGAAATAGAGCTTAGAATTTATTTCAATGCTACTACATTTATAATTTATTAGTAAACATGTCTAGTAAGAACCCAAGGCCGTCAGCAGCTCTATCATTATGATAGATACTGGTAAGTATCATAAATTCACTATTAAGAAAATACCACTAATGATCTCATATGCAGAATACAGTGCTACCCTAGGAAAAGCCCTACTTAAAAACATATGGGGAACTACGACCGAAAAGCACTCCCCTGCTGATTCCACTCAGCCACACATGCCTCAGCAGCATGATGACAGCTAGCAGAGCAGCCACAGGGAATGTGTGTCAGAATTTCTGACAGAAACCCTATTTCTGAGGAGTTACACTCAGAAAAGTCTTCTGAAAATTAAACTTGGCACAAATCTTAGCTTAATAGAATTCCATCAAATATAACAAAAATAAAGACTGGGTAGGGGGGAAGCCCTACAAACCTGACTTAAAAACAAAAAAACCCCCAGAGCATTGCTAAGGGATACCAAAGGAAGTTTTCAATACTTACGGATTAAACTTTTTATATAGAAAACTGCATTTGAAAAGTGCTAAGATCATTTCTGGTCTAACAATTTCCAGGATCTTGAAGGGAATAAATAACTGGAAAAAAAAAGCAATAATTGAACCTAGGAGAGGCTATGTCAGTTCTAGAAATAATGGCTTTTACTCTTGAATTTTTGGGGGATGTGCGTGTTTGTGTGTGTGTTAGTGTTGATAACTGGCTCTAGCCCACAGTGTATTAAAAAAAAAATAACTGGCAAAAAATGTTTTAATTTCTTAGAGTGGCAAAGCAACAGATTTTGAAAGCAGTCTAAATTTTAAGAAATACAGCTCTTGGGGATGGAGTGGAGGCTCAGTGGTATCACACCTGTCTGGCATGCACAAGGACACAGGTTCAAACCCCAGCACTACATATACAACGAAGTGTCAGAGCAATGAAAGCAACATGAGAAACTAAATGTAATTGATTCTCTCTCACTGTCCCTCTCTTAAAAAAAATACGGTTCTTAAAATTTTAATGTTGAGAACACCTTTTTTTAAAGAGCCTTAAACAAGCTTGGAACCCTAAACATGCTCTAATTTAAATCTACTGGGAATTGATGTAAGTTAACTTTGACCTCCCATTTGTTCTTAGACCTCAGCTTTCAAACATGGGGGGCCTAAGTGTTGAAGTTCTGTGTTCCAGTAGATAAAATATGATTAATAAGAGTTCTACAACACTTCAAAGCCAAATGACCATGTAACATCCAGAAATATTTATTATTGTAACACCTATTGATATTTATTATTTTGCTTATTCATTTGACCATTTGAAGATTTATTACATGCCAGGCAAAATGCTCAATAAAACAACCATAAAGTCTACCAAAGGATACAACCATACATTTGAGAATTTTTGATAGCTCCCATGTTTTGTGATAGTACTCTAAAATCTTTCAACCGATCTGAAATCTTTAACAAGGTACCGGACTTTAAAAGTCATATGCATTTCTCTAAAGTCATTATGAAAAGAGATGAAAGGAAATTTTTCCTTGATCTAATGGAAGAGAAAATACCTCTAAAACAAGCTGACCTCTGAGATAAGAAGTGTAGAAGAATGTACAAAATACTTCAAAAAATATCTCTCATGTCCACCAGCTGAATGTCAGAAGCACAAGACTGGAAATAATCACTTTTTATTCTTTGACTCTCTCTCATTTGCCCTTGTTCTGTTTTCTTTGTCACTAGTCACTCTTTCTAAAGAGTGACTAGTGTGTCTACACAATTATACTTAATTGAGATGGAACTGGGAAAGCCACATTAGACACTACTCATAAAAAAAAATCAGTGGAAAAGGATAGCAATGCATCTAACAGTAACAACAAAACAAAGCAGAAACTGTATCTACAGAAAGGAAATAAAAGCTTTTGTAACAAAATGTAAAGAATGGGTATTTCACATGTGCCTATTCTATGGCAGGTAGGATGCAGCAGTATCAGATGGTAAACTCATACCTCTACTGCAAAAACGAGATGGGTGCAGACAGGTGATTTAACCAGAAAAACCAAAAGACTGATAGGTATTCTGTTTTGAGAAGGTGGCCATAGAGGATTTCATTTGTGAAAAAACTATTTGACAATTAACTATTTTGAAACAGATTTTCATTTATTACAAGTCACAGAGGTATATTCAGTATGTTGCCATTTATGTAAACTTAAAAATATCATGTATGACTCAGATATGAGATATACCCCAAAGTTTACGTATGAGACAATACAAGCTGGATAAGGATTGGCACCGTTACTTTGTCATTATGTATGCATATATGAATATGTAGCAATGAATCCTCCAATATGTAAGAACATGCTGAAATAATAAAAAAAGAATCTTCAGATTATAATAGTTATAATCTAATCAGTTGATTCATCCACTGATGGATTAACTGAATAAAAACTGTAGGTAAGTAGGATGTTGATGGAGGAAATAGGTCACTGGTGGCATGCCTTTGGGATTTATTTTGTCCCTGGTGAGCAGATCTCTTTCTAGGCTTCCTTGTGGCCATAACCTGAACTTCTTTCCTCTGCCACGCACTTTCACCATGATGTTCTGCCTCATCTGAGACTCAGAGCTATTACCATGGACTGAACCACTGAAACCATAATCCAAAATAAAATTTTCCTCCTCTGAGCTTTTCTTGTTAGGTTTCTTGATAAAGGCAACGAAAAAGCTAATTAAAACATTACATGTATGTGTATGCATATGAATAGACTAAACACAGGCATGTTAATTATATACAGTATAACATACAACAATCTTATTATAGTGATATTACCTCTGTACAAGGAGAAGTAGGAAGGATGATGATTTTTTTAAAGAGAAAGGGACAGAGAGAGAGAGAGAGCACGCGCAAAAGAGAGAATCAATTTTATTTAGTTTTTCACGTGGCTTTCATTGCTCTGCGACTTCATTGTGTACGTGGTCCTGGGGTTCGAACTCACGTACTCGCACATGCCAGGCAAGCACCATAACTGCGGAGCCACCACTCCAGCCCCTGGTGATTTTTTAAAATGTAAAAATATGGATATCTAAAGCAAATATGGTAGTGCCAACATTTTAAGATATGAGGTGGACACAGATTTTGTTTCCTGTAAGTTTACACTACACAACAAAAATGAATATTAAAAATTGAGTGTAAAAGAAGAAAGCTATAGAAATTCGGACAATTAGAAAGAGCCATTCCTATAGGTCTAATTTTCTTATTTCTGAGTTGGGAATGTAGGAGTCTGATTATTTTCTATCTTCAGAAAGAGGAACAATGGAGAGTTAATGTAGAAAAAAAACTGTCTTTGATATGAGAAGTCAGTGGCACTTTTGGTGAATGGATGGTCATTTCTAGATGAAATGAATCATGTGAACATAATTATATTGCATTCGCTCACTTTAGAAGGGTGTTTCATCTCATACACTATTCATGTGAGTTACTTTTTTTCTTCCTTACAGGGTGTGACTATAAGGTTTAAGGGACACTGTTAATGGATGACAGTTTCATTGCTTCAACAAAGTATAGAGTCTGGATTTGCACATGATTAAGTGTTGATTAGCTGTGAAAGATGACATCTAACTTTAAAGTCTCTCACAAAGACTTTCTTTTCTTTCAAAATTGCCAGTAATATTTTCTAACATAATTCCCAAGGAGTACATTCATGAAGTAGCGTGAGATCCAGTAGAAAAGGAACCTACAAACATTTTATTAACTTTGGATCATATTTAATTCCTAGAATTAATAGCGAGAAGCCAGAGAATATATTTTTTAAATCACAATGGAAAATAAGCCCAAAACATTTTACTAGTGTGGCAAGAGTCACTTGAGATGTATTGTTAAGCATGAGGGATGGAAATATATCACAGACACAAGTGGTATTACACAGCACGCATTTTTCTAAAAAAGCAGACTTCCTGCTTGAGGATTAGATATACACCCACAATAAGAGGGCATATTGATCTATAATTTTCAATATTACATCCTTGTATTTTTTATTATATGCTATTTTTCAACAAGTAGAGTAACGCGTTCTCATAAAGCTAATATTTATTCTTCCATGTTTATAGAGCAAGTAGTGCATCTCCGGAAATGAGAAACTCTGAGAAGTCAAATATAACTTGGTGTCCCAGGCATAAAAGAAGACAGGACAGGAAAATCACTATTTTTAAAAACCTGACTCAGGAACTTAGTCACAGAGCTTTAAATAATTAAATAACACAAGATAATGGAAGTGTTTTGATATTATTTTTTCTTATCAAGCAGGATTCCTCATTTTACTAGAAAGCAAAGTTCTCATTTGCATCTCTGTACTTGCCTGTTATTCCCTTGAAGCCAAGGCAGACACTGTCATCCCACCATAAAATCTGAGGGGCCCCTATTTAGAACTTAAGCTCTTAAGTCATGAATTCTTTATTTAGTTAAGTAAACTCTGTTCTAGGGAATTCAATGATTTCTTATATTAAGCCCAAAGGAAGCTGCAGTGAGTGAGAATTTGTTTTTGCTTGGAGAGTGTGTATCTATAATATGGTAAGAGTCTGAAGTGATCAGAACCTTAACAAAGCTTTTGAGGGAGAAAATTTCCAAATATCAATTATTTCTTAGTCCTCTACTTTTAATTTTTAACTTTATTTGATCTCTGGAAGAATCAGCAGAGACAGAAGTTGTCATTTCCGCACACTACACATGTATGAAGAATGAAAGGGGGTTTCTAACAAATAAGAGAGGAAGAAGACAGAAATGTGAGCAGAGGGAAGCAGGTGGCTAAGGCAACAGATGTTGGGCCTGAAGGGAGGGAGACACAGGTTGAGTTGGAATCCAGGCCATGTTGAGCTGCTCACATCATCATCCCTGAATTGCCAAGAAGGGTTATGGCCTGGAGTAGCAGAGAGTTGAAACTAAGGTGTGTGACTGGTGCGAAGCGAGTGAAAATAGTACTTCATTTCTTCTCCTTTTCTTGGTCTTTCCTGAGATTTCAGATTTTTCTACCCAATCCTCTTACTCAGTTAACTGCCCAGCTATCAGTCCCAGCATTTCGCCTGAAGTCCAGGCCCAGTATGCTTTTCCTCCATCCCAGAGTTGTCCTTTTTCTGCCATTTTTCTGAATTAAGTCCTCATATTATCATCCTATTTATCCATGTTCTTCTATCAAACAGAAATGATCTCTCTCAAACCATAATTCCTGGTTCTGTAAAAAAGCACCATCACATGTATGCCAGTACACCTCTTGATAGATAAAAAGCTGATGTAACTTCAGAGTTGAAATATGATAGTGGAAAAGTAATTTTATCCAGAGTTAAAGAAGGATGTCTAGACCCGGGTCCACTCTGCATTCAACTCTACCAATTTCAGTACTTTCAGGTACATTGGAAAGCAGGTTCAAATCTGGTTATCACAATGACTAGGGTATGGAGGAGCTGTTGGCTTTTACTTTATGAGAATCAGGATTATTAAAAATTTCAAAAATGCATGATATAATCTTCTATTACAAAAAACTATCCCACGTGAAATGCCTATACTGCCTTAATTGAGAAACATCAATAGATTATTTTTAATATTCATTGTATCCATCTGGAGTCTTTAAGTGAAATGTAGGAAACTTAAGAGATAGAAAAGAACTATAAGGGTAAACGAAAGTTTGAATTATACAATTTTATAGGGAAAGTGGTTTTTTTTTTTTAAACAGACTTCTCTCTCCCATAGAGGAAAATAGATAATTTGAGAAATAAAAATGTTATGATCAAAAATTTTGTCTATAGAAGAAATAAATTAATACAATAAGAGATCAGGAATTACCCAGGTATGTGGTACACACCTGTAATCCCAACTACTTGGAAGACTGCAGCAGGAGCTTCCAGAGTTTGAGACCAACCTAGGCAACATTGTAGCTTAGTAGGAGACTGACCCTGTGTTCAATTCCCAGTACCACCAAAAGAAGAAGAAGAATGGATGGGGGAGGGGAATGTCAGGAAATACACAGATTTTGTTGATTAAGATTCAAATAAAATCATAAATGAAAGAGGACATTACAACTGACACTGCACACAAAAAGGATTAGAAAGGACTATAATGAACAATTAGATACCAAAAAATTGGATAATCTAAATGAAATAGATTGTTAGAAATATACAACCTACCAAGATTGGATACAGAAATAGTCTGAAGAGACCTATATCCAGTAAAGAGATTGAATTTACAATCAAAAACCTCTCAACAAAGAAAAGCTTTAGATATGATAGCTTTACTAGGAAAATCTACTAAACATTTAAAGAAGAATTAAGTTTTCAAGAAATTAAAGATAGAACACTTTCAAACTTCTTATATGAGGCCATTGTAACTGGGTGTTCAATCTAGATAAACATACCACAGAAAAAGAAAATCAGGCCAGTAGTCCTGACGAATATAATTTATGCACAAAAATCCCCAAGGATGCTAACTGACCAAATTCAATAGCATAATAACAGAATTATACACTATGAGCACATAGGATTTATGCCTGGGATGCAAAGATGAACAGGAAAAAACAATTAAAAATCACATGATCATTCAACAGATGCAGAAAAGTACTTAACAAAATTGAACTCTTTCATTATGAAAAAATAAAACATCAGGGATTGGAGAGGTGGCTCAGCAGTAGAGTGCTTGCCGTGCATGCACAAGGAATTAGGGTCAACAGCCAGCAATATTTACACAACTAAGTAGAGGAAAAATAAAAACCAGAGGGAAAAAAATTAACTCTCTCTTTAAAAAAAAATCAGCAAATTAGATATAGAATTTATGTCAACATAATAAAAGTAATATATAGCAAGCTCACAGTAAATATCATACTCAATGGTGAAAATCTAAACATTTCTCTCTAAGATAAAAAACAAGACAAGGCTGCCACACTTGCCACTTCTAGTCAACACAGTATTAAAAGTCCTAGTCAGAAAAATTGGGCAAGAAAAGGAGGAAGCAAAATCATTTGTTTCTGAATGATTTAATCCTAAGTGTAAATGAAGCTAGAGGTTCCATGTAATAATAACTATTAGAACTAATGTAGTCAACAAAATTACAGATAAAGTAAACATGAAAAGCAGTTGTATTTCTATATGCTAACAATGAACAAACCAAAAGGATATCAAGAAAATAATCCCATCTACCGTAATGAAAAAAAAAGAGAGATTTGGGAATAAACTTAATCAAAAAGGCAAAATTCTTATAAACTGAAAACTACAAAGCACTGCTGAGCAAAAAAAAACTAAAGTCACAAAAAATGAAAGATTTCATGTTCACGAATTGAAGGACTTAATATTGCTAAAATATCCATACTAACCAAAGTGATCCATAGATTCAATACAAACCTCCAATAGCATTTTTCACAAAAACAGAAAAACAAAACCAATTGTAAAATTCATATAGAGCAACAAAGAATCTTAAAAGTTAAAACATCCTGAGAAAAAGGAACCATACTGGAGGCTTCATACTTTCTGGCATTAAAACACTACAAAGCTACAGTAATAAAAATCATATGGAACTAACACAGAAGCAGACATATAGATCAGTAAGATAGAAGATAGAACAGAAGGTCCAGAAATCCACCCATGTCTCTTCAATCAAATGATCGTTGGCAAGGGTATCAAGACTATACAATAAGGTAAGCATAGTCTCCTTATCACATTCACATTGTGTTGGGAAAACCAGATATCCATAGACAAAGAAATGAACCATTATCTTACATTACATATGAAAACGAACCCAAAATTAACTTAAGAATCACACATAAGTCCTGAGACAACAATCTACTAGGAGAAAAATTTGAAGATCTATAACATATTTATGGTTGTGATTTCTCAGATATGACATCAAAAATGCAGGTGACAAAAGCAAAAGAGTCAAGTGGAATTACATCAAACTAAAAAGCTTTTGCGTAGCAAAAGAAGAAATCAACAGAGTGAAAGACAACTTACAAAATGGAAGAAAATATTAGCTAACCACGTATGCGATATGGAATTGATATCTAAAATACATAAGGAACTCCTACAACTCAATAGGAAAAAACAAATAATGTAATTAAAAGTTGGACCAGTAACTTGAATAAATATTTCTCCCAAGAAAACATCCAAATGGTCAACATATGCATAAAATGATGCTCAGCATCATTAATCATTGGATAAATGCAAATAAAAACTATTATGAGCCTGTCAGGATGATTATTATCGAAATTAAAAAAAGAACAAGTGCTAGTTAGGATACAGAGAAACTGAAACCCTTGTACACTGCTGTGTGAATGCAAAATGGTGCAGCCACGGCGGAGAACAGTATGGAGATGTCTCCAAAAACTAAAGTAAAATTACCATATGATCCAGCAATTCCACTTCTGTGTACATATCCAAAAATTTTTTTAAAAGGACCTTGTAGGGGGCTGGAGTGGTGGCTCAGCGATTACGGTGCTTGCCTTGTATGCCTGAGTATGCAGGTTCAAACCCCAGCACCATGTACGCAATGAAGTGTGAGAGCAACGGAAGTCCATGAGAAACTGAATAAAATTGCTTCTGTCTTTCTCTATCTCACTGTCCTTCTCTCTTTCTTTAAAAAAAAAAAAAAAGGACCTTGTAGAGATACTTGCACACTGTTTTCATTAAAGCATTATTCACAACAGTCAGGTCCACGTGTGTGCTCAACCTAAATGTCCACCAACAGATGAGTAAAGAGAATGTGGCGTATACCTAGAAAGGAATGTTGTTCGGTCTTACAAAAGAAGAAACTCGTAGGAACTGAGGTAATTCTGCTAAGAGCTACAAGCCAGACACAAAAGGACAAACGCTGCATGATTCCACTCATATGAGTATCTAAAGTATTAAAATGTATACAACACGAAAGTACGATGGAAGTTGCCCAGGACTGGAGGTAGGAGATATCTCAAGTTTCAGACAAGCAACATAAAAAGTGGTAAGGATTTGCTTGACTGCAATGTGCATACAGTCAACAATGTACTTTAAATTTTGTGAAAGGGTAGACTGTGTGTGTGTGTGTGTGTGTGTGTGTGTGTGTGTGTGTGTTTGGCACAATTAAAAAGAAAAGAAAAGAGAGCTAGATCCCTGGGTACGGAAACTTAAAAACAGATAGATTCTTCTAGGTTTCAGACAGTTCAGGCAGAATCTTGCTTGTACAGTTCAGGTAGGAGTGTTTGGGAAACTTCTCCAGGCCTTTCCAGTGCTTCTGTTTCCATGGATACAGTTATTAGGTTCCAACAGGCTGTACATCCTACCAAATTGACAGACTGGAGGGTGGAAGATGGGGGCACCATTTCCCATTCGCCAGATCCTTCAATAAATACCAGCTGCCTCACTCGTCAGTGTGATCTAATCATGAGACCCAACAGTGAGGGTGCACTGGGAAAACTGGAATGTAGCTCAGAGCTCAGTAAAATCGGCTTTGATTTCTCAGTAGGAATAAAAGAAATAAAAAAAGTAAAACACAGTAAAGGTCTATTAAGGGAGAAAACATTTGTCACCTTAGACAGCATAAAGGTCCCAACAAATGAAATAAATGCCTTTGGGAAAAAGACATGTCCTAGTACTAGAAAGTACTATGCCACTTCTCTCTTGCTCTTCGTGTAGTTTCCATCCACTTAGTGTACCAGGCCTTTCCCTGTACCCTGTCTCTTTCTCCAGCTATGAAAGAGGCATGAACTGAATTTAGCGTTTGGTTAGGTCTTCGTCAGAAAGTGCCTTCAAAATAGAAGCGTTTTTATTTCAATTGCAAAGGTACTTCCAAATGAAAGGCCTGTTTTACTAGGAAGCGTTTCCTTGAATAAGTGACAATGCTGTTAATTTTTCAAACGTTTAATACACACACACACATACACAAATCCTAAACAAACCCTGTTCTACCATTCATGAAACATATGATGAATATTTCCTGGTAGAAGTAAAGCACTGAGACTTTGAAATTTGTAAAGTGCAGTAGCAGTAGTAAGAATTTATATTGACAAATGCAGTTTTGATTTTTGATTATTTCAAAATATAAATTTTCCACGAGGTACTAATTATTTTCAAAGTATTTAAAATTTGATCTAGATACTTGATATAAAACTTACTAACTATTCAGTTAGGATTTATGAACCTAAAAATAAAATGTGTTTTCAGTTAATGTGGAGTATATTTCATTTCTAATATCCTCATTGCATCCCAGAGTGTACAATAAGTATGAAAGGTAGTATAGCCTATTTCTTTTATATCGATATCCCAATGAAATCAAAGGATTTATAATTTGTGCATTTCTACTTGTATAGTTCTCATTGAAATGGAATGTGACTTGTATGCATTTTTAAAAATTTCCTTAAAATTAATAATATCTTTAGTAAGAAAGATGGAAAAAATAACCCAAACCTTAAAACTGCCAGTAGATCAGGAGACAATGTGTTCTTTGGGGCCTTGACTGAAGTAACGTATTCATAAAAGTCTTTTCAATGGAAGCTGTTCACAGAAGAAGTCCCATGGAAGACAGTATGGCTCTGACATCCAGAAACTTCTGGAAGCAAAGAAAAGCACACCATTAGGAAATGTTCAAAGCACCATCACTGTCAGTCCCAGCTCTGGTGGTCAAGAAGTACTATAGTAGCATCTGCAGGAATTATTAGCATGCCGTTTTTAACTTTTATTAACTACACATCCCAAATCCTTTCATTCATAAATGGAAGGGTGGGACATCACCCTTTCAGCACTGTATTTAGAGACAGCTAAAGGTCAGTAATATTTTGTTACTAAGTTAACTACGTTTTCCCACACTTAGCAGGCTGGGGTTGGAGAACTGAGGACAAGGTCTGAGTGCAGAGGCAGCAAGCTGTTTCCCAAGTGCTTGCCAAGTGTGAGGCTCCGTGCCAGGAGCTTCAGACACAGGAGCTCTTTGACCTGAGCAAGAGCCCAGCAACTGGCTCCATTTTAGATGTGAAAACCTCCATACAGATTGCTGAGGTCAAGCTTCAGTAGAAGGCCCACTAAAGCCCAAAGACCTATTTCTTTTCGCCATTTATCTCTGTGGCTTATATGATTTAGAAAAATATTTCACAAATAATTGATTTGAGAACACATAACATCACAATATACTAAATTAACTCAAAGGTTACTAAATTAATTATGAAATTATCTTTCCTAATCAGCTCTGGTTGTGTATCAAACACTGTCCTCTTTGGTCAGGCCCACAGAAATGCATCCAGCTTTAAGCTATGCACCTTTTCTTCCAAAGACAGTGTTCATTAGAATCCCAGAAGCTCCTGGTGCAGTGCTGGTTACATCAGGACGGCAGCACAAATTGCCCTCTTCCCTGGCTCCTGCTGACTCACAGTTCCTTCTCTGTCCTGGTAGAAGGCAGCACTTAGTTCTACTGATGCAATTAGGAACAGAGCCCACATCCTCCGTGGATGTCCCTGAGTAATGTGACATCTCCCTATGACTAAGGGTGACTGAACAAGGCTTGGCAGGGCTCTCTCTGGATTTCTATTCTGATTTTTAGTCGATTATTTACACATTTCTAATGGATCTGGTGCCAACTCACAGAGCCCCACTGCTTACCCTTTGCTGGTTGTCCAGTACCCCCTCTTACAAGTGTTTTAGGGTCAGTACCCACCAACTACACATTTCAACATTCCCTTGAAGTGCCAGCTCTTAATGCCTAGACTTCTGTCTGAGTCTTTGAACTTTTAGCTCATTTCCACACCGCCTTTGGGAAGCACTTCAGAAAGGCTAGGGAATGATGGGACCAGGAAGGAAACACATTAACTTTTCAAAACTTTATTTTATTTTGTCAACTGCAGCTTAAGTCATGAATAAAGAAACAGGGGGAAATGACTGATAGTATTTTCAAGGTCTGCAGAACCATAACCTGGGATCATTAGATGGGGCAAAAAAAAAAAAAAAAAGAAAAGAAAAGAAAAAAGAAAAAAAAAGTGAAAAAAATTGGATTACGTTTACATGAAAGAAGGAAGAAGAGCCTGACAAAGAATGGCAGGGAGGAGTATGGAACACAGAAATCAAAAGAAAAAGAAATTGGGGGCTAGAGTGGTGGCTCTGTGGTTACAGCACTTGCCTGGTATGCTCAAGTACATGAGATTGAACCCCAGCACCACATACACAATGAAGTATCTGAGCAATGAAAGCCACATGAAAAGCTAAATAAAATTGATTCTCTATCTCTCTTTGTCCCTCTTTCTAAAAATAAATGGAAACTCCTCTTCAAACTTCATATACTAGCATTTTTCCTTATATCTAACACAAGAGTTTCAGGTTATAATGCCTAAACCAGCATGCCTGTTTGCCCCCCCCAAAAAAAAATCCCACTTAAATTTTCAAGTCTCCCACTCAGCCTCTACTATTCATTGGATATTTATGAGTCAATCAATAAGATGGGAAATTCCTGAAACAGGGAAACCCAAGCAATGGACTATCCTTGTAGAAGGATACAACTATGATGTCAAAAACAAGAAGGTTCTGCTAATAAGTATGAGAATGGGGTCTGGAGCCAGGCTGGCTGGAATGCTCCTGCTTCATCACTTATGAGCAGTATGGCCTTGACCTTGAACCTTTTCCCTCAGATTCTTCACCTGCATGATGCATTCTGAGGATTAAGTAAGGTCACCCATATAGAGTATTTGGTTCACTGCAGGACACATGGTAGGAACTCAGTGAATGCTGGCCTGTACATGCCACACTGCTGCATAACAGTGTGATGACACCAATGGGAGGAAGTGCTCTGAGGCTTCAGAGGAGCTGCAGATGAGGGGTCAGAGAAAGCTTGGGGAAGAAAGTAACATGTAATATAAACTATTGTTAAACAAACATGATAAGTCTTTCACACACAATAAGGCTCTTGAGAAGTCCTCAGATGATAATTGAAACATCAGAAAATTAGGCACCTTACAAAAAAATAGACCCATAAAATTTGACAATATTTTCCAGTATTTGGCATGAGAGTAGATATTTACTATAACAACACAGCCAAGGAGTGACACAAAGGGGGAAAACTATGTATTGCTACTAAGGAAGTTACAATCTCCCACAGGATCCTGTTCTAGTCAATGGTAATCCAAAATGACACCAGGGCTTTTAACAGAACTTGGCGAGCTCTAGACATACCATTTTTAAACTTAGCCTCAAATTTAAATCACAGGGCTTGTGACTTAAATCTCCAATGTGACCTTTACCAGGTATTGTTCAAGAAAACATGTCTGTCACTGTGGAAAGAAACCACACACCCTTTCACTCCGGAAAGTGTAATGAAAGATGTACTGTATTGTTACAAGCACAGGGCAGCAAAATGATTGTGGCTGTGATTCTCCAGAAGCAGTGGAAACAGACTATTTGAATTTGTATCATTTATTTAGAAATGTTGTCTTATCTCATTAATGGCTACTCCTATTCCTCCCATATTCTGGACTTTAATGCAAAAGAAGCTTGGCAGGAATCCCCTCACTTACAGATTTGAAATATAATCCCTCTGAATATAGTCCTGTTACAAGGGCATACTGAGCCACACTACTTTGTCCTTGCCAGGCTCTTATAATAATTGAACTGAACAGAAGGGCAAATGGCACACACCCTCCAGCCCTCCTAGCTGTCTTCTCCAGGACAGTGTATGATTTAAATGTGCCCCTTGCCAACACAATAGTATTAGGAGCTGGGCCTTTAGGAGGTGACTGGATCATGAGATACCCTCCCCACCTCATTAGTGGAACTAAGGTCCTTTTTAAAAAGGCTTCACCTGCTTCCTGGTAGCCTCCTCTTCTACCATATGAGGACACAGCACTCCTCTCCTCTGAAGGAACCATCTTGGAAGCAGAGGGTAGCCCTCACCAGAAAACCAAGCCTGCTGATGCCAAGAGAAAATAAATCTGTGTTCTTCATAAATTACCCACTCTACAGTATTTTGTTACAGCAGCATTAAATGGACTAAGAAAGAAAATGGTTAACAGGAGTGAGGTGTTGTTATAATAAATACCTTATAATAAGGAAGCAGCTTTGGAACTTGGTGATAAATAGAGGCAAGTAGGTTTGAAGTCAATATGGGAAAAGGCCTGTATCACAATGAATGGAGCATGCAGGGCAATTCTGGTGAGGATTCAAGAAAAGAGAAGAGCTGTAGGGAAAGCCTCAGTCAGCTTAGTGAATATCCAAGTGGCCATGCTGAGAATTCTGGTAGGAATGTGGACAGTAAACACTCTTCAGATGAGGTCTCAGATGAAAATGAGGAACAAGGGATTGGAAGCTGCAGGAAAAGCCATGCTTGTTGTAAAGCAGCACAGGGTTTGACTGAATTAGGTCAGTCCTAGGACTCTGGAAGGCAGAACTTTAGAGCAATGAACTAGTATATTTGGTGGAAGAAATCTCTAAGCAGCAAAGCATTCGGGGGCTACTGACTTCTCTTCAATGAGAGAAGAGAGAAACAATTTAAAGTTGGAATTTATTTGTTAAAGAGAGAAGGAGGAAAAGGGGGGAGAGAATCAATTTTTATTTCTTTGTTGTTGTTTTTTTAAATCTGGTTTTGTTTTCTCCAACACTTAGCTGCATACATGGTGCTGAGGTTGAAACTCCAGTACTTGCGCTTGCCACACAAGTACTCTACAGCTGGGCCACTGCTTCAGCCCCTGAAGCTGGAGGAGTAGAACTTAAAAATTTGGAAGGTTTTCAGCCTGTCATGTAAAGAATAAAGAAGCAACCAGGGTGTGGCCGAGTGGCCTTTCAAGGAGAAACTAACACGGCGCAGAAGGCCTGGAGCTAGTCCTCAACGCATGGGAGAACGGCCTCAAA
Organism: Aplodontia rufa; assembly: GCA_004027875.1. Taxonomy (NCBI): domain Eukaryota; kingdom Metazoa; phylum Chordata; class Mammalia; order Rodentia; family Aplodontiidae; genus Aplodontia; species Aplodontia rufa. The sequence continues at coordinate 52,334 of PVKS010009806.1, forward strand.
TGCATTTCAGGCAACTGCAAGGCTGCCAAGCCCTTCATAAGCCCAGTGGGCCTGAGTTTGAATGATGCTGTTGGTCTTATCCATGTCTGATTTAGATAAGACTCTGGGGACTGTAGACTTAGAGCTCAGAGGTTGTTGTGTGAAGGAACTGACAGCCCGAGCTACCCAGCAGTCACACTCCACACCACTCCCTACTCTCCTTCAGTGGGATTCTGGCTTGGGCCCTGCAGGTATCTGCATCTGCAACGTATTATCTAGCCTGACCATTATAGACACCAGCAGCAAAATTTGAAAGCCAAATGATTTTTCTTACTCTCTTACTTTACAGACCATGCTTCAATTATTACTTGAGGGCCCAAAGTTCAAATCAGAGCTTGTGACTCATAAGCAAGTTTTGATTATCTTCTCTCTTGCCGTTTTTGTCTAAATGTTTCATGCTAAGCCAAAAATAAATATAGATGGATGAGTAAGAAGCCTGACCTCTACCTTGTCTTTGCTTTATAGTTTCCAATTAAAAACGCTTTCCTACTTCAGATCCTTAAATATGTTTACTCCTGCACTTCGTTTCTTCCTTTGTTGAATCCCAATCCTTCCTAGAATCACCTACAAACCAACAGAACTTTGAAGCTCTCTTTAGCCTTAGCCATAGGAATTTCAGTTCCTTCCAGCAGCTGTGCCCTTTCTCCACACCAGGGGCTTGGCATGTGTTGTGTTTGGAAACGCTTCCCTTTTCCCTCCTTACCTGGCAACTTAAGGCAGTGCCTTCCAGGAAGCCTAAGTCATATACTACTTATTCCTTTGACTCTACACTACTATCACACCCTGTGTGCCTCCTCACACCTCACCCACTTTGAGTGTGGGCTGGACCTAATGGCTTCTACAGAATTAGAATACGACAAAAGCAACGGAAAGTGAAGTCTCTCTTGCCCTCTCACTGTGTTGACATTCGCTGCCATGCTGTAAACGGTGCTATGGAAAGGCCCCTTTGAAAATGAACGGAGGGAAGTTTCAAAGACAAAAGCCAGCAAGAATTGAGGCCCTCATCCACCAGCCTGTGAGGAACTTAATTCTTCCATCAACCAGTGAGAGAGCTTGGGGCAGCTAACCATTCTAATCGAGTGCCAAATCACATGAGTCTCCTTTTCAGCTGAAGAGGGATGGGCTTAGTGCCTACTGCAACACCGAAAGTAACTAAGACTTTACCAGATAGCTAGCTATGCCTTAATCCAGTCAAGGTGACACTGAAAGTCAGCCATCACAATAGTCACAACTGACTGACAAGGTGACTACAGATACTGCAAAACTAACATGATGTACCCCAACACACTTACTACACTGAAGTGTAAATACTTTTATGATTTCCAACATGGAAGGCTTCAAGCTCTGTTAAGGCAGGGACCATTTTAATCATACTTGCAAACAAGTCTACAGTTCCAGTAAGGTGCCTTGTGTATGCCACATGCTCAACACATATTTGATAAATAAGCAAATATGTTTAAGTTTACAAGGAATTCCAGTTTTCCACAAAGGTCTGTACTGTGTTACAGCCTCAAGAGCACTGCTGGAGTTTCTCTACTGCATATCCTTATCAACACTGGGTGTCTCCAGTCCTTTTACTTTTTTTTTTTTTTTTTTAAAGAGAGAAGGACAGGGAGAGAGAGATAGAGAGAATAGATTTTTATTTAGTTTTTCACATGGCTTTTGTTGCCCTGTCACTTAGTTGTGTATGTGGTGCTGGGGTTTGAACCCATGTACTCACGCATGCCGGGCAAGTACCATAACCGCTGAACCACCGCTCCAGCCCCCAGTCCTTTTAACTGTTCCAGTGGGTGTGAACTAAGTCTGCATTTCCCTTATGACTAGTGATGTCATTATTACAACTTCAAATGGTTATTGAACATCTTTATATCTTCATTGAAATAATTTGCACAATTTGGGAAAGGTTTTCTTTGTATTTTTTAATTGAATTATAAAGGCTCTTTATATATTCTAGATTCAATTACTTTGTTATAAATATAGCAAATTATGTTCCCACTCTGTGTCTTGACTATTAATAATGTCTTTTAATGAGCAGCTTATAATTTTTGTGAAGTCTAATTTACTGATTTTTTTTCACATAATGTTAGTATTTTTTGGTGTTCTAAGAAACAATTATCATCTTTGTAAGACATTATACTATATTTTTTTCTAGAAGGTTTGTAATTCTTACTTTTATGTAAGTGTCTATTACTCATTTTGAATTAATTTTGGTGTACGGTGTGAGGTATGTGCTAACACTTACTTTGTTTCAAAACAGTTAGTCAATTGCTCCAGCAGTTTTTTGCACTTTTTGACAAGCACTTCTTTTATCCCATGAAATTGCTTTGGTGCTTGTGTTGAAAATCAGTTGGCTATATAACTGTGTCTACTTTCCTGACAATCCATTTCATTCCACTGATGTATTTGTCTATACTTACCTAATACCATATTTTCTTAATTATTGATTTTATAGTAACTCTTGGAATGAGAATGTGCCCCAACCTGCAGTTTCCACCACCTCCCAATAGTCCATTTAATTGCAAACACATGAATGGTTAAATCCATTGATTAAATCAGAGTCCTCATGACCCAATCTCTTCCCAGAAGCTCTACCTTGCTGCACTAGTGACAAAGTCTTCAACACATGAATCTTTGGGGGACAATCTGGATCCAAACTATAACAAAGATCATATAATACAGAGGAAAAATATATTCACAAGACTGTAATGATGTAAATAAATTATTGAGTAAATGGAAAAATAAATAGGTAGACAGGAAAGAAGAGACATGTGATTTTTTTCCCCAGAATTGAAAAGTTTTAAAAATGTAGAAGGACTGAAGTAAAGAGACAATATGAAAATCCAGTAGTAATTGCTACAGGCATGATCCAGTGATGAATACTAAAATAATACTAAAGGTAAATGGGCAAAACTTTAATGAGGGCCAAGATAATTAGATAGCCTTAAAGTAGCCCCCTTAAAATACTTATTAGTTTAATAAATGTTAATAAATATGTTGCTTTAACATGTCTAAAATTTTTTATACTCTTCTGAGAAATGGAACTTATTGTCTCTCACCTTGACTATGTGCTAGATTTAATACCTTGCCTAAAAAAATAATTGTGGAGAAACCTGAAACACATGATCATAATCAAGTGATCAAATATTTATATACCATTTAACATAATGTTGATAACTTGTGCATTTGTTATAATGAGAAATTCACTTAAAACTTTGTGGTATTCTTCCCAAGAACTCATAAACCTTGTCTAACTGTAACAGTGCATCAGGGGAAAAATCTGAGAAATATGCTATAAAATATCTGACTAGTACTCTTAAAAACTGTCAAGATGATGAAAGTCAAGGAAAAACTCTTAAACTGTCACAGGTTATTGGAGGTTAATGAAATACGATCCCTGATTAGATCCTGGAACATAAAAAGAACAGAGTTGAAAATTGATAAAGCAGAATAAAACCAGAGTAAAGTTAATATCAACAGTAATTTCTTAGTTTTGATAAATAAACCATAGGGACAAGCAAGAACAGTTTAAGAGTAATAGTCATAACAATTATTTCCAAGAAGATGCAGGGTGATGTTAGAGAAATAAAGGATATTTCCATGCACACACACACCTCATGAGAATACCTATCCACCCACATACCTCATCAGTTGGCCTACCCATAGGCCATACCAATCATACTGCTCAGGATCACTGGATGAGATGAATGATGAAGGACCTTCCCTGCCAAATCTGGACCACAAAGAGTGGACAAAGTAACTACTTCTTCAAGTGCAGAGTATCAAGAAAAGCTACAAGGATCACAAAGAATCAGGAAAACATGACACCACCAAAGGAACAAAATAAAGCTCCAGGAACCAGCCCTAAAGAAATGGTAATCTGTGAAACACTGAACAAAGAATTAAAAATAATCATGTTAATTCTGTGAGCCACAAGGGAACATAAACAAAGGAAATCAGAAAAAAATTAACAAAATTAGAAGTTCAACAAAGAGAGAACTTAAATTATAATGACTAAAGTTAAATATCAAATAGTTTCAACAGCAGATAAGAGATCAAGAAGAAAAATAAAAAACTCAAAGACAGGTAATTTTAAGTTATTGTCAGAGTGATAGAGAAAACAATGAAAAAAGTGAAGAAAGTCTACTAGAGTTATGGGATGATATCAAGCAAACCAATATATGCATTACAGGAAATTCAGAAAAAGGACAGAAAGCATATTTAAATGAATAATGGTTGAGAAGTTCTCAAATTGGGAAAGGGAAATGGAAAATCAGACTTACAAAACAGTTAAAATTAAACTGTCAAAAGTTAAAGACAAACATAATTTTGAAAGAAGAGAAAAGCAACTCATCACGTACAAGTAAGCCTCCATAAGACAATTGGCAGATTTCTTATCAGAAATATCACAGGCTAGAAGAGAGTGGGATGATGTACTCAACATGCTAAAAGAAAAACACTTGCCATCCAGGAATACTATACCTGGAAAAACTCCACTAAAACTGAATGAGAGATAAAGATATGCTAAGACAAACTGAGGGAGTTTATCACCATCAGTCCTATCTTATAAGAAGCTCGAAAGAAGGGGTTCAAGTTAAAAATGAAAGAATACTAAGTTACAACATGAACGCATATCAAACTATAAACCTTACTGAAGACAAGTATACAGATACATGCAGAACAATACATATTGCAATAGCAGTTCATAAATCATCATTAACCCTCATACAAAACTGAAAAGGGAAAAGCATTAAGAATATAAAAATTTACTATTAGATATACACTATAAAAAGAAGCAAGCTCAGGCATCAATAACAAAGTCTGTGTATAATAAAAGTATATATTTTTTTATGTGTTGAAGATAAGCTGTCTGCAATGAGAAGTTTTATGTAGGCCTCATGGTAATTATACATGGAAAAAAAATGGAGAATCAAAATATATCACCATAAAAAAATCAACTCATAAAAGAAGTCAGCAAATGAAGAAACAGAAGAATTATAAAATGGATGGAAAACAACAATCAAAATAGCAATAGTAAGTCCTCAGCTATAACTAATTCAAATATAAATTGATCAAATTCAAAAGATTTAAACTGGTTGAATATGTGGTCTATAAGAGAAACACTTTAAATTTAATGACACATAGGCTAAAAGTAAAAGGGTGGGAAAAAGTTCCATGAGAGCAAGGAGGGTGCTACTTTTACCATACAATAAGTCACAAACTATCACAAGAAACAAATGTCATGTAATGAAAAAAGTGTCAATTCAATTGGATAATATAATAACTATAAATATATAATTCAACATTAGAATCCCTAAATATATAAAACAAACATTAACAAATCTGAAGGGAAAAAAGGCAGCAATAAAATATTAGTAGGAAACTTTGATATCCCACTTACAATAATGGATATATCACACACACAGAAAATCAATAAGGAAACAGCAGAATTGAATAACACTATATAACAAATGGACCTAAGAGAAAAATATGCAGTATTCTTTCTATCCAAAGGCACAATACACATTATTCTCAAATCCATTTGGAACATTCTCCACATGCTGGGTCACACCAAAAATATTAAAAATTTTAAGAAGACTGGAATCATACTAATTATCTTTTTTGACCACAATGGAAACAATCAAAATATCAATAAGAAGCTAGGTGTGGAGTGCATGCCAGTAATCCCATGAGCTTGGAAATCTGAACCAGGAGGATCACAAATTCAAAGGCAGCCTCAGTAACTTAGTGAGGGAGGCTTTCAGCAAATTAGGAAATAAAAATAAAAATAAAGGGCTAGGGGTGTGGTTCAGTGGTTAATGTCCCACAGGCTCCATCCCTTGTAGAAAAAAAAATCAGTAACAACAGAAAAATGGAAAATTACCATTCACATGAAAATTAAAAAAGAAAAACACATTCAAACAATTGTTGGGCCAAAGAAGACATGAAAGTGAAATTAGAAAAAAAATTGAGAACAATAAATACACACATATCAGCAATTATGCAACAAAAGTACTAAGAGAAATGTTGTTATAATTTTATAATCTTCCTTGATTAATAATCAAGGAATATTTCAAATGAACCAACTAATTTTATACCTCAAGGAACTAGAAAAGAGAAAACTATATGAAAAGTTAGAAGAGGGAAGAAAATATTAAAGCTTGCAGTATAGAGAATAGAAAGATATCAGAAAAAAAATCAACAGAACTCAGATATATATATATATATATATATATATATATATATATATATATATATATATATATTTATATTTATATAAATCAACAAAGTCTGGGTTCCGGTGCTTGCCTGGCATGTGCAGGTATGTGAGTTCAAACCCCAGCGCCACATACGCAATGAAGGCCACATGAAAAACTAAATAAAATTGATTCTCTCTTTCTCTCTCTCACTGTCCCACTCTCAAAAAAAATTGAGAAAGTCCTAGCAAGAATAAATTAAAAGAGAAAAAACTCAAAAAGTAAAATATGAAATGAAAGGAGGGAATTACAACTGATGCCACAGAAATAAAATAGGTGATAAGGGGCCATTACTAACAATTATATGCCACTAATTGGATAACCTAGAGAAAAAAAGATAAATTTCTTGAAACATACAACCTATCAAACTGAATTCTGAAGAAACAGAAAACCTAAACAGATTAATAACAAATAAAGAAATTAAATCAATAATTAAAAAACATCCAAAGAAAAACCCAGGATATGATGGTTTCACAGGCAAATTTCATCAAACATTTTAAGACTTAATACCAATTTTCATGAACTCTTCTAGAAAAACAGAAGAGGGAGTACTTTCACACACATTTTATGAGGCCAGCAAGACAATGACATTACAAGACGAAAAAATAGAGCAATATTCCTATTGAATATTGATACAAAAACACCCTCAACAAATTACACCAAACAAGATTCAACAGTATATTAATGGGGTCATACACCAAGACCAAATGGATTTCATCCCTGGAATGCATGGATGGTTCAACATGCAAAAATAAAACAAGGTGATATGTCATATTAATATAGTGAAAGGTAAATATCACATGATCATTTGCAATAGATGAAGAAAGAGTGCTTGAGAAAATTCACATGTTTACATGATAAAAGCAGTCAGCAAATTAACATAATAAAGGCTTTAAATGAAAAGTTCACAAGTGATACTCCACTCAGTGGTGAAGACTGAAAATTTCTCCAATTAGGAAGAGGCAAGGAAGGCCTACTCTCAGCACTTCAGCTCAACAGAATATTGAAATTCTTGCCATAGCGAAATTCTTGCCATAGCGAAATATTGAATTTCTTGCCATAGCAAGAAAAAGAAATAAAAGGAAACCTAACTGGAAAGGAGGAAATAAAATTGTCTCCATTTGCTAATGACATGATTTCATATGTAGAAAATTCTGAAGAGTCCATAAAAAATGTTAGAATTGATAAATTCAATGAAGTGGCAGGAAACAAGAACAACATATAAAGATCAGTTCCATTCCTAAACACTAACAATTAACTATCTGAAAAAGAAATAAAGAAAATAATCCCTTTTATAATATAAAAAATAAAATATTTAGGAAGAAACAATCACAAAGGTGAAAGACTTCAAGACAAACTATAAAACACTGAAGAAAGACATGAAAGCACAAATGAATAAATGGGAAAGCATCCCATATTATAGACTGGAAGACTGAATATTTTGTCCATATAACCCACAGCAATCTACAGATTCAATTCAATCACTATCAAAATCTCATTGGCACTTTTTGGAGGAAAAGAAACACAATTTTGAAACTCATGTAGAACCACAAGGGACCCTTAATAGCCCAAACACCTTTGATCAAGACAAAAATCTGGAAGAATGACAATTCCTGACCTCAAAATATGTTATAAAGCTATAGTAATACAAAGAAGATGATCTGGCATAAAAACAGACATAGATAACAGGAAAGAAAGCTCAGAAATATACCTATGAATATAAGATCAAATGATCTTTAAAAAGGGTATTAAGATAACACAATGGGGAAAAACTCTCTTCAACTCATGGTGCTGGAAGAACTGGACATTTATATGCAACAAAATGAAACTGAAACCTTATCTCACATGGCATACAAAAATCGACTCAAAATGAATTCAAGACTAATATGCACAACTAAATCCATAAAACTTTGAGAAGAAAATCTAAAGCAAAAGTTCCATAATGATTTCTTAACTATGATGCAAAAATTGCAGGCAATGAAAAAAATAGTTAAGTGCAATTATATCAATCTAAAAAGTTTCTATGTAGCAAAGGAAACAATCAACAGAATCAAGAGGAAACAGAATGAAGAGGAAGAATATTTGCAATGTTTAATATCCAAAACATATAAGGAAGCACTACTACTTAGTAGCAGACAAAACATCCAATTAAAAATTGTACAAAGGAACTAAATAGACATTTTTACAAAGAAGACATATAAAGGGTCAAAAAAACAAGGATAAACAATGTGGGTGGGAATTTTTTCAGTGTTGGTAGGAATATAACTGGTGCAGCTACTTATGGAAAACACTGGATATTCTCCTTAGAAAAATTAAAGCTAGAACTATCATTTCATAGCAGTAATCCTACTTCTGAGTTAAGATCCAGAGAAGAGAAGTCCAGTTTTTTTTTTTAAAGGGAGACAGTGAGACTCTAGAGAATCCACTTTTAAATATATTATTTAGTTTTTCATATGGCTTTCGTTGCTCCAACACTTTGTTGTGTATGTAGTACTGGCTTTTGAAACTGTGTCCACATGCATGCCAGGCAAGTGCGGTAACCGCTGAGCCACTATTCCAGCCAGAAATTTAGGTTTCTAAGAGATAGCTGCACTCTCATATTCATTGCAGCATTACTCACAATAGTCGAGAATTAGGAACAACCTAAATATCCATCAACGGATGAATGGATAAAGATGAATCCTGTATACGCATAAGCAGAATATTATTCTGCCATAAGAAATCCTACCACTTTGTAATATTATGCATGGACATGGAAGACATTACACTAAGTAAATTAAACCAGACACAGAAAGACCAATGCTACATGATGCCACTTACGTGATGAATCTAAACTAGCCATGCTCACAGAAGCAAGTAGTAGAATTCCAAAGGCTACAGGGAGTGCTCGTCTAACATATTCATGGCACAGACTACAGTGATGATTTCATGGATGTATACATCCCTCCAAACCTGTCTAACTGTACATATTCAATATGTACAGCTTATCTCAATAAAGTATCAATATTAGATATGAGGTGCCCCCCAAAAGCATACGTATAAGACAATGTACAAAAGTTCAGAGTTAAATGACTGGGTTATGACAGGCTTAACCGAATCATTGCATTAATCCACTGATATGGATTAACTGGGAAGTAACTGTAGGCAGGTAGAGAGTGGCTGGGAGAGGTAGGGTCACTGGGAGAGTGATTTGAGGCCATACGTTTTTCCTCTGGTGAGCACAGTTCTCTTTGCTTCCTCATTGCCATGACCGGGGCTGCTTTCCTCTTCCACACCCTTCCGCCATGATGTTTTGCTTCACCTTGGGCCCACCAGTAATGCAGTCAGTCATCTATGGACTAAGACTTCTGAACCAAATAAATTCTTCTTTTTCTAAATTGTTCTTGTCAGGTCATTTAGTCACAGTAGTTCAAAAGATGACTAAAACATACTCTAACTTTAAAAATGTGCAAAATAATACTATATCTCTTAAACAGACAAAAGAAACTTATAAGCTATCTTTTGATGAGATGGTACCAAATTATTTGAAATTTTTAACTTTCAAGCATCTTTGAAAGGACACAAGATTTATACTTGTTTAGATGCAGCCAACTGAACATGGTAAAGTGATCACATCCATTTATCTTTTTTTTTTTTATTTTTGAGCAACCTTACAAGATTTTAACAAAACAATGTAAAATGTGTATAAGATGTGTATATATTCTGGACATTGCAATTATCCCCAGGAGTGCCCACCCCAATTACCCTCCCTTATCCCTCCCTTCCCCTTCCCATTATAACTCTAAAAATAGTATTAGATTGTAAAGCATTACATCTTATCTGAATTTAACTCATGTTTCTAGACCAACTTTCTCATTGTCCAGGGTCTAGTCCCCACCTCCACAGATGAGTGGAGACAATCGACCCTTAGATCTCTGGGTTAAGCTGATTTTA
>PVKS010009807.1:0-24858 GCA_004027875.1 Aplodontia rufa
TTTCTAATTGCTGTGTAATATTCCATGGTATAAATGTACCACAGTTTTTGGATCCATTCTTCCTGTGAGGGACACTGGGGTTGTTTCCATAGCCTAGCAATAGTAAATTGTGCTGCTATGAACATCGATATTGCTGTGTCACTGTAATGTGCTGATTCTAAGTCCCCTGGAAAGATACCCAGGAGTGGAATAGCAGGGTTGTATGGTGGAGTGTCCCTTTCTCTTAAAAAAATAAAATATATGAGAAGATATGCATAGTCTATTTGCAAATATTGTACCGTTTATGTGAGGGACTTAAGCATTAACAACTTTTAGTATGCTTAGGGCATCCTGGAATCAATTTCCTGTGGATACCAAGGAAGACTGACTATATGTTAACAACACAGTGGAGTCACCAAAGAAGGTAGTTAAATTTTAACTGTGGTTCTCTCTGGAAAGCATTATAGGTAATTTTTGTTTTCAAATCCTCATATTTCTCTCTGCTTTCCACATTTTTAACATGATCATATTATTGATCAATAAATTAATACAACTAACAAATAACATTGCAATATATACCCATTCTTAAAAGAGAAAATAACATTATAATAAAATAGCCACAAATAAAAAACACTGTGCTCTAACCAGTAAGCATACCAGCAATTTTATTCCAAGCTTTTGGTCTGTGAAGGCCCAAAATAGCATGGAACATACAAATCAAAAAAAGGTGAGAAGTTAATGCCATTTATGGGAATGGCTCCTGTCATCAATTCATGTTCTTAACTTTCACTTCATGTGAATATCAGTATCTAAGATATCTGTGACTGTTTTCTAACTTTTCAATTACTCTGGATAAGTGGCTAAATTTTCAGGATAATGTTCTATGCAATTTACTTGTTTTTACCCTTACAGATTCATTGAGCAAGTTGTATATTTTCCTTGCTTTGATTTTTTATGGGAGGGAAAATATAAATTTGCTAAGAGGCAAAAAATTTGTGTTATTTGTTTGTTACAAAGCTTCACTTTTCAGTAGCAAAGAGTTTTGATGAAACAGTTATCAATCACTTCTGCCATAAGTAGCAGAGAATCTACTAACAATTTATGCATGCTTTTGTGGTTGTTTACAGTATTATTCAGTAAAACGTACATACTTATTTTAACAGTAACCATATGAAGCATTTTAAAGCACTGTTCACATGCAAAACTGTAATTTTAGAAATGTCAATAATTTTGTGATCATTGATTGTCTTATTTTTACTGAATATATGACTTTATACACAATTGCAATTGAATGGGACATTTGATTACAATGATTATTTTTCAGTGCAATAAAATTAAAAAATAAGATTGTATATGATATTCTTCTAAAGTAGCCTTTATTTTTTCCACACTGACTTTAATTCTTTTTTCTTTTTCTTTTTTAAAGAGAGAGGGATAGTGAGATAGAAGAGAGAGAGAATCAGTTTTATTTAGTTTTTCATGTAGTTTTCGTTGCTGCAACACTTGGTTACCTGGTGCTGGGGTTTGAACTCAGGTCCCTGTGCATGCCAGGCAAGCACCACAACTGCTGAGCCACTGTCCCAGCCCCCTGACTTTAATTCTTAATTGTTCATTCTATCATATGGTAGCATGCCAGCATTACCAACTTATCAATAGCACTTTTTACCACCTCCTACAGATGTTCCTGAGTTAGAATAATGTAATTATGAGCCGTCAGTGCAGTAGGAGGAGTAAAACAAATGTTGGCACGGTTTAATCAAGGGCAAGAAATAGTTTTTCAGTTTACAGACCAGTTTGATTTGTAGTTCAAAATGCCAATAACCCTTTCTGGGAATATCCAAAAAGAAAATGAATTCAAGAGCTCACTTTTCTCAGAATATTCTTGAGAATGAACTGGTTTTATACTTTCGTGCTAGGAGTCAATGGCTGGCTGGTGGGGTGGTCAAAAACTTAAGTTGTATTTGCAATACAGTGATTAAATTCGGAACTCCTATCTCTCCCATTATTCTCCATTTTTTCACTTCCTTCTCTTTCTCTGCTAATAGGGTTGATAGGTAGCCTCGAGGGAATCATACTAACTCCTCCCCACTTCCCTTAGTCAAACACCAGTTTAACTCATATAGCTTAATCAAAGAATGCTTAATTAAGGCCACAGCTATCTGGTATCTTGAAAAAGACATGTTACTTAAATTTTTACTTTAAGTAAATAAGTAATTAATTAAATTTAGTAGAAGAATGACTTAAAACCAGCAGAGGGTAATATCTTAGTTGGGTTTGCTGAAAAGCCAAACCAAAGGAAGTACCTGGGTACAGGTAATTTATTTGGAAGATGATTGCAAGAAACAAAATGAATCAGTGGGACTAGGGGAATGTGAAACAGAAATATGCATTCATGACCAGCTTACCATTGTGAATAGCTGGGGCTCAGACATCTGGCAACACTCTGAAAACTATACGGAACATACACAAGAGGATGGTGATCCTGGGGCATTTATCCACAAGCTCATATGCCCCAGTGGAAGGATTGCACATGGAGGTGCAGTCCACCACACTCCCCTAGTATTGAAGAAAGACAAGCAAAGAAGAGGCACATGCATTTGAGATGGGAAGCTGTCTATAGTTGCAGTGGGATTCAGGAGGGCATGGAATGGTGCATTTCTAGCCTCTACAGTTATTGGTGTCAGAGGGCAAGAGAAACATGAATGGAACTGTTCAGATTTGAATAGTTTTCCTGCACTGCCAAGAATTCACAATAGTCAAGTCAAGTTATGTAACTTCTGCATTTCAGATTTTTTTAAATCTGTAATTTGGGGATAATAAAAGTAACAGTAATTTCTATCTCTAGAATTGTTGAAGTTATTGAGAGAATTAAATGAGAGAATACAGTAGAATGCCTGACACATGACGAGCACTGGAAATGTGTGCTTTATTATACAGGTCTGGTGGGACAGCAGTACAGTGTGGTAGTGTTTAATTTGTTTTGAGTAACACAGTTTTGCTAATGAAGTCTTAAGTTTTCACTCTTATTTAGCAGCTACATGACATGTTGACTTGCATTAAGTCTTTACCACAAATCCCCTATAAAAAATAAACCCTGGCTGCTACTAAGTCTTGTTTCTCCTTGTGCTATTATTTCTGGACTTAGATATATTTTTAATTTATTCTGCATAAAACAAAATGAATTCTGTTTAAACCAACCTGACTGCTGTTAATGCCAGCTTCTTGTTATTCCCAAATCTGTCCAACATGATATCATCCCAGTCCTCACTTAGGTTAAAAAAATAGAAACCATCCTTGGTACCCCAAAGTGAAACTGATCTCTCTGGGTGCATGCATAGAGTACTTTAGTATTCACACATTTATGTAATTATGTAGACTACATTTCTCCACTTTACCCACAAAGATATTTTGGGTGACCTTGTTAGTAACTTTGGGGAAATACAGGAATATTTTGTTTATAGGATTTCTTTCATATACCTGTTTGGTACCCAATTAAAAAAGAAAATGAGATTGGCTTGGTAATACTTGCCAATCTCTTTGTTGTAATCATAACAGTTACTAAATTTTACTATTTCCTTTTATTTTTTTATTGAGAGATTTATTATAGAACAGCCATACAAGTTTTTCACAAAATAATATAAAATGTGTATAGATTCTGGATATTAGAACACAAAACAGTTGTGTAAATATCCTCTACTCAACAAATATATATATATTGAGCTTCCACTCCATCAAGCATTATTTTGAATCCCAGGATGACTTTTCCAAGAATCAACACCAAATTAACAAAATCCACTTTCTCATCTTTCAAAACAGGGCAATAATGCATCCATACAGGGTTGTTACTATGATTCAGTGAGGTAACATAAAAGCACATAACAGAGTGTCAGATCAGAGAGGTGCTCAGTATGTCAGTTTCCTGTCTCAGGTTCCACAGAGCATGAACACCAATAATTAATGTACCAATAGATTGATCAATTGGTCTATCTGCCCATACATGACCTCACCTTTGTTACTTACCTCATTAGGAAGGTGGAATAGATTGGAGGTGTGTTGGGTAGGAAGAGGATGATTCTGGAGTTCATCCTGTCTGGGTTTTAGTCCTGTTCTTGCTATCTATAGTACCTTGGCAAATCACTTAAATCTCTCTATGCTTAAGGTCCCTATTCTGCAAAATAGGGATGATAGAGGAGTTTTTATGTTACAGGGTTGTCATGATGATTAAATAAGTAACATAGGTAAAGTAGGTAAAGTGCTTAAAACAGTGCCTGGAACATAGATGTTACGTTCTGTTAGGCTCTGTGCTAGTGTAAGACTACAGCAAGGGAAAGTTGAACTTGTTTGCTGCTCTATTGTGTTTATAGTTAGTGGGGATCCTATATACTCCTCTATTAAGCCACTACTTTATTCATTTGATATTTTTTGTATAAAAGATTTGGAAATGTTAAGGGAAAAGAATATAATGACCATTTATTTCTATTTATATATTTGAAAATTATTGTTAGAGTTTTGTTAATGTATGTTCATAGATATAATTGTATGAATTTAGAATTATGAATTCTATTTTTGCGTTTACCTACTTTTGTGTGCATGATGTATTTTGTATATATTGGCTATATATTTACTTTATTTAGTAACCTGTTGTAAATATTCCTTAGTATACTAAGTGATTTTAACTATTTTTGTTGGTATTTATGATATTTAAAATTTTCTATGGCTATTAGAAACATTTCATTTGAATGTAATTGTGCAAATGGAACTGTTCAAGCTGAATTAACCATGATTATTAATCACTAACAGATTGTTTTCAAGAAAACTTGAGTTCTATAGCATCTCAGCAATATGTAAACATTCCTTTTTGCCACTTAACACAACCTATTTGCGTTTTTAAAATTAAAGGTATGGCATGTTTCCTTGTGGTGATTTGTTTTTATCTTTTCTCTTTGAATAAGATATTATTTCTCTTCTGATAAACAGGTTGGGGATTATTTAAATTCTTTATATCTGCCACTGAACAATAGGTAAAAGATATAGAGGTTTTTAGCTTATAGAAGAGAGGTTTTGGCAGAAAGGTGTGATTTGTTAAAAATTTTTAAAACACTTTTATGGGGAAGAACATTGTATGAGGCTCTTCAGGACTCAATAAGGATCAAGGTGATGAAATTTGCAGGGGAAGATTCCAGGATGAACATGAACAGCTTTGTTCTCACATTTACAGCATTGGTTCTCATTGGGAAGGAATCTTAGGGTCTTTATCATGGAAAGGAGAAGAGTATGGGAAGGGTTAAGGAGGATGGAGAAGGAGCAGAACGATTGGGAAGCTGGAATTCTCATTTTAGAAATTTCCAAAAGTAGATGAGTAGCTTCAGTAAGTACTGCTTTTACTGGCAGAACACTTCTTATGCTATCTATATGTAAAAGAAGGTTGGGTGACCACTCTTCCAAGGGTTGTAGGAAATTGTCAGTAAAATTCATTCCACCAGTGGAACCCTTTGAAACCATAAGTAATATTTTCTAATCTATATCTCTCTTTCCACCATTTTCATGTTAGTGTATTCTGTACATTAACAAAATTATGTTCCCTTTCCTAAGGCTATTCATGCATGGAACTCACCAGATGAGAAGATAGGTAAATCTGTACAACAGTAGATTTTCATATTTCATTTTAAAATTTCCTTTCTTTAATAAGTTTAAATTCAGTATAGACATGTTAAAAACAGAGTTTTGAAACAGCAGAATTAAAGAGGAGTTGTAGGTTTGTGTTTTATGGTATGTTGCTTTTCATTACCATGTAGGTAAATTCGTATTATGTTTGATATATTGCTGATAGTTTGAATGTGTATTTTAAGTGATTTTAGCTTAACTATTAGCTCTTTAAATGTGTCAGGAAAATGTGTCAGGAAAAATAAATTTTAGATAAACAAATCTCACAATGGCTTTCCCAACAATAATACTTAAGTTTTATTTAGTGCGCTCTACCATGTACTAGTTTTATTTATGTTGCATACTTTTCATTTAACCCTCACAAAACCTTTACAAGGTCAGAATTATTATTATGTTTTTTTTTTATTCATGATGGAACTGAGGCTTAAAGAGTTTTATGACAACTATTCTAAGGTCATGTAACTAGCTAGCACATGATGGAAACAAATCCTGGTTAGCATATTTAAAGAGTTATGGTTATTTTAAAATTGGGGATATTTGGCAGATAGAAATCTTATATATTTAAGGTGTATAATTTGATGAAGCTATACATATAATACAATAATTCATGTATACCTACATTATATCCCACATTTACGTATCTGTCATCTCAGATACTTTCCACCCTTTTTGTTTATGAAGTGAGAATATTGAAGATCTCCCTTTTGAAAATAGTTCAAATTCAAAATAGGGTATTGTTAATTATAATCACATTATTTCTTTATTAGCTCTCCAGAATTTATTCATCTAAAATAATTAGAACTTTGCTCTTCTTTACCAACATTTACCCATTTCCTGTTTCTCTAATTAGATTCCATATATATGGCTAATCTAATATTGATCTAATCAAAACTATGACATGTGTATGATATAATACAGTATAATAAGATTCTATTTTATATTTTTTACGTAGTATTTGTCTTTCTGTGTCTGGCCTATTTAAGTTAACATATTGTCCTTCAGATTCATGTGTGTTTTTGTAAATGGTAGGTTTTCCTTCTTTTTACGGCTAAATGGTATTCTAATGTATGTATATGCATATACACCACATTTTCTTTATTTCTTTCTCCATAAATGGACACTTACCTAAGTTGTTTTCATATCTGTATTTCTGTGAATAGTGCTAAAACAAACATAGTAGTGCAGATATTTCTTCTGATTTTTTTTTTTAGATATATACCAGATGTAGGTTTGCTGAATCGTAAGATAGTTCTATTTTGAATTTTTGAGGAGACTCCGTACTGGTCTTCATAATGGCTCTATCAATTTACACCCTTTTCTCCACATCCTTACCAACACTTGTTATCTTTCATCTTTTTCATATTATAATAAATGAGAGGTGATGTCATTTCCCTGATGATTAGTGACATATGGAATCTTTTTGTATACTTGTTGGTCATTTGTATACTGTCTTTTGAGAAATGCCCATTCAGTTTTTTTGCTTAATTTTTAAATTGGGCCATTTATTGATCTTTTTGCTACTGAGTTGTACAGTTCCCTATGTTTGCGATATTAACTGCTTATCACATATATAGTTTGTAAATATTTTCTCCTGTTCTATAAGTTGTCTGTTCATTCCATGGATTAGCAAAAGTCTTTCAGTTCTATTTGGTTCTTTTATTCCATTCTTTTTCTTTTGTTCCTTGTGCTCTTGGGGTTATGGGGGTCACATTAAAATAATCATTGCCCATTAGTACCACTCTCTTTATAAGAGAAGGTGGGGGAAGGGATGGAGAGAAGGAGAAAGAGAGAATCAACTGTATTTTTTTCATCTGCCTTTGTCAACAGTTGTGTATGTGGTGCTGGGGTTCAAACCCAAGTCCTCATGCATGCCAGGCAAGCGCTGCAATCACTGAGCTACCACTCCAGACCTGTCCATACTACAGCTAAGGAAACTTTTCCCTATGTTTTCTTCTAGTAGTTATATGTTTTCAGGTCATATATTTCAGTCTTTAATGCCTTGAAAATTGATTTTTGTATATGGTGTGAGATAAGGGTCAAATTTATTCTGCATGTGGATATATAGTTTTCTCTTTGCCATTTATTTAAGAGACTTCTCCACTTTGTTTTCATGGCCCTTGTGTTAAGAACAGTTCACCATAGATGTGTAGACTTATATCTGGGATATATGTTCTGTTCCTTTTGTCTTTATGTCTGTCTGATGCCATTATCATACTATGTTGCTTACTGTAGTTTTATAATATATTTTGAAAACAGAAGGTGTGATGTTTGTCTCCAGTTTGTTCTTTTTGCTTAAGATCTCTTTGTCTATTCTGACTCGACTTTAATTCCATATAAATGCTAGGATTTACAGAAAACTGTTTCTGTGAAGAATGCCATTGGAATTTTGATGTTTTCATTGAATCTATAGTGCATTTTAGGTATTATGCACATTTTAATGAGAGTAATTCTTCTAACTGATGAACATGGGATGTCTTTCTGTTTATGTATCTTCTTTAATATCCTTCCTCAATTTTTTATAATTCTCAATGTACGAGTCTTTTATTTCTCTGGATTTTGCCCACATATTGTATGTTTGTTGCTCTTATGATTGGGAACCAAATAATCTATTAGGGAATAAGTTTCAGACTATGAAAATGAATGAAGAGAGTGTGACCTAAAGATTGGTAGTGAGCTTCATTCACACATACAACTGAGAATCCAAAGGAAAGAATATGAGATAAAGTGACCATATGTTCTGACCATGTATATATATAGCCATTAAACATGAGGGTAGAGTTGGGGAAGCATAATCAAAACTGAAGTCATAACTGTATATGGTAGAACTAAAATATTTATTCTGAAATTATTGTGAATGTGATGTAGGACAAAGCAAATGAAAATTGGGGAATGTTCTAGTTTTATCATCAAATATCTTCTTGAGAACCAGTTATGCTAAAAATTCTATACATTGAAAACTATCATAAATTATAATTTAAGGTAAGTACAAAACTTGTTTTATATACTTAATATAAAACACCTTGGATACATTAATAAGAAAAGGAAAACCCCAATAGAAAATTACCAAGATAGAATCAGGAATTTAAAAAATAAGATATGCAAATAATCAAAGCCATAAATAATCATTAACATGTATTTTATCCCTATCAGACTGAGAAAAATAAAATAAGATGCTCAAAATAATAACCAATTTTATCAAGAGAAGCTGTTTATATTGTGAATTTAACATTCTTGTCAATGTGCCCTTTTTAGTTACTGTATTAAAAAGTGCAACACCTCATGAAAGCACTTTATTTTTCTGTTTAATTTTTCTCCATTGCAATTCCACAAATGGTATGTATTTTACATATTTATCTCTCCCATAGGAATACTATATAAAGATCATGATTTTTTGCTGATTTGGTTTAGTGCTGAAACCCCAGGCAGAGCCTAGCACCTAGAAGTAACTCAATAAATACATGTTCAATGTATTAAAGTAGTAATGTCTTGAAGTTATGCAAATTTAAAAGGATTTTCGTTTCTGGGAAAGAATACTATGGAAAAAAATCATGTATAGTGACTTAGATGTAAGGATGTTTATTGTAGTAGTATTCACAAACCTTAGGGATATAAAGCATAAATATCTAATAATAGGAGTTTACTTAAGTAACTTAAGATTGATCTTTATTTACAAAGGACACTCTTCAACCATTAAAATAAAATAATAAGTAACGTTTCTTGACATGGATATATGATTGCTAAAGTTAAAATCATTACAAAACATTGAGATTCTGTTTTAATTTTTAATGTTTATACAAAAATGCTAAAGATTAAGCAAAAACTTTTTCTGTTTAATAAGATTGTAGTTGGTTTGAGTCTTTCTTTGGTGCCTGTTAATAATTAAATAACTTTTGTACAATTATTGTGTATTGTTTTACCAGTATTTCTTTATAAGGGGATCTTAAAGAGACTTTTTTTTTTTAAGCATGAAGCCTCTGGTATGAGATATCACTGGACCTTGGCAACATGGATATGGATAACTTTCTCATATCATGCTTGCAGAAATGTTGCTTAGGACTTTTGGACAGACAGAAAATTCTGGTCAGGTCAAATCATTATAATAACATGATCCATAGTTCATTTAAAATCTATACAAAACATTTTTTTCTGAACTATAAATGATAGTATGAACCAAAATTGTTAATATCTGACATGAACAATTAAAGCATATCAGATACTCAACCTACCATCTCCATGTGTTTAATAGCCAGTTGTATGGAATGTCCTGAGTGACACTAAAAAGAAAGGTAGTGACTGAATTCCCTGGGTGGACTCATGCCATCTTTTGTGTGGCCTGCAAATTGACATGCAGAAAATGGAGGCAGCTAGTGAATGCTAAGGGGAAAAAAGATAACTTTAACCATAATTTATCGGTAGTATGTACAGATAAATTCCTAAGAGGAAATAAGGTCTGAGTAAATTACAGGAAATATTAAATCTGCAATTCTGTTTATGGTAGAAATGCCGACCAATAAATTCCAGCTGTTTCTCTATGGGTTACAGAAGTGTCACAGGCCTGTTTATAGTTATTGAATTGTTGACTCAGCCTGGATCTTATGGAGTCCCATGGGTTTGGTTTGGGTTTTCTTCCATGTGTTTAAAGGGACATTTCCTATAGGCAATGCCTTTATGGAATATAGACTTGTATGACATCCCCCCTTAAAAATTCTATTACAGCTTTTTCCTTTTCCCTATCAGCAATTTGCCTCCCATTAGTGTCTCTTTATTTATTTAACATTTACATAGCACTTACTTTTGCCATGAGCTGTTCTAAATACCATCAAAAGATTAATTCATTTAATTGCTCATAACAAGCTTGTGAACTAGGTAATGTTTCTTAAACCAGCACAAAATGCAAAAAAATCAAAGCAGAAGAATTGCAATATGTCTACATTACAATGAATAGTTTCTATAGGAAAAAAGAAGGTAAAGTCAAATGACAGATTGTAATCTAGGAGAAGAAATTTGAAATGTATATAATTGATATAGGATTTTTATTTAGACTATGGAAAAATTCCTGTAAGTCAAAAAGAAAAGACAAGCAGGGGCTGGAGCAGTGGATCAGTAGTTATAGCACTTGCCTGGCATGTGTGAGTACACAAGTTCAGACCCCAGTACCAAGTACACAACGAAGTGTCCAAGGAATGAAAGTCACATGAAAAATTAAATAAAAATTACTTCTCTCCTTCTCTCTCTCTCACTGTCCCCTCTTTCTTTAAAAAAAGAAAAGAAAAGACAAACAGTTCAAATGAAAAATAAGCAAAGGAAATGAAGAAAAAAGAAAACAATCCCCAACATCTAATGGCCCTTAAGGTATGAAATGATTCTTAATTTTTCCAGTTGTGGGAAATACAACTTAAAATAACTATGAGAGTGTAGGATTGACAAAGCTCTAAGTCTTACAATAACAAAAGTTGATGAGAATATGGAATATGGTAGAAGTAGCTACTGGCATCAACTGCTTTAGCAGGCAATTTAATAAAATGTAATATAGTTCAAGATGTATCTCTTTTCTGACTTGGCAATTCCACTTTTCTGTATTTGCCACAGGAAATCAATCTCAAATGAACAGAGACATGTATGAGCTTCAAGTGCAGTAGTAAGAAACTGGAGGCATAGAGTCATTAGTAGAAGAGATAATTGTAACATGCACATGAGAATGTCTTATGAATAAAATGAATGAGCCACATCTACATGTGTGAATATGGATAGATCTGGAAATTAAAATGTTGAATAAGAAAAGAAAATTGAAGTGTAACATGTACAAACACACCGTATGAAACTTATATTGCTTATGGATTCATCCAAGCAGATATGTGCATCTATAATTCAGATACAATAACATGAACAGGGAGATGCACACAAACTTGAAGATAATGGTTATACCTGCATAGAAAAAGGAACTAAGATCCAGAAGGAATACAAAGGTTGTGCCTGAGTGTTTTTTTTTTAAGAGAGTGAGAGAGGGAGAGAATGAGAGAGAGAGAGAGAGAGGAAGAATCAATTTTATTTTTTTCCTCTGGCCTTTGTTTCTCTGACACTTAGTTATGTATATGTTGCTGGTGTTCCAACCCGGGTCCTCATGTATGCCAGGCAAGTGCTGTAACCGTGGAGCCACTGCTTAATCCCTTGCCTGAGGTTTTTCAAACATTTTATCTTTTAACAATGTGAGGCAAATATGCTAAGATGTTAGCATTTTTACAACATATAGGGTGAAAGGTGTGAGTATTTATTATTTTCTATTCCTTAACTTTTCAGTATTTTTGAAATATTTCACAATAGTAAAATAAAATCAAATTTAATAATTTAAAAACTAACAGTAGTGTGTGGTACTCCTTGTGAAATTTATTTTAAGGATCCTTGATTTCAAGATAGATTCTCCCCCAAAAGTTTTATGTTTTTAAAATTTTGTATTCAGTTCTTACTCTACTCACTATATATCATCTTTTGCAATTCTCAATTACTTTTGTAAATTTTTGCAAAATAATTATTTACCTTTCTGATTTTAATGCTAAATTATTTGAAACTTAAAGCCACAGATTTCTCGGTCTCATCTTCTAATAGCAAGAAAGTGGGATATTAAGAGATATTTCACTGTACTTCCCTGGAGAAGTCATCCTGAAAGTCTAAGAGGGCAATCAAGAGTTGTAGATATTTGTGTGAGGGGATGAGTGCAGATGTAAAAGGATTATGGATTTTGAATTTTGGATATTCAAGTATCAGAACTTGTTTTCAGAAAACTGCCTTTGGTAAACACCCAATTCTACCATAGAGATAGTATAGCAACAAAACAAGTATAACTTTATTAATGTGTGAATAAAAGGAGCCCTGCCTACCTATGCCCTGCATTCCTGCTGGGGCCTGCTTGAGTACTGCCAGAAGGTGCTCAGGACACCAACGGTAGGATCCATAGGACGCATGTCTGGAGCAGCCATGCTCAGGACCAACCAGGGGAGGTTTCCCACCTGGAGCAGCACCATTTACCAGGCACCTCACGATTTTGTTGAGCCTGTTTGAGTTCCACTGGAAAGCACTCAGGACACCCCTGGTAGGACCCCCTGTCTGGAACAGCCCTGCTCAGGACCAGCCAGGGGAGGTTCTCTGCCTGGAGCAGCCCTTCCTACCAACATCCTGTATTCCTTTTGGGGCCTGTTTCAGTCCTGCTGGAAGGTAGGTCTCCATGTTGGTAGGTTCAGATTTGCAACCTTGAGCATGGAACCAAAAGGTAGAGCAACATCAGGACCCAGGCAGAAACAGCATGTGGAAGAAGGTGATCATCAAAGAGTTGGTGTCTCAGGTGACCATTTGATTTGCAAGGAAAAACCACCTGGAGAACTTTCCCTCTAGGAAATCTCAATTCAGAGATCCACAGGAAGCTCTTCAAAATGAAGAATCAAACAAGGAGAGGTTCACCTCAAACCCAAAACTCCCCCAAAAAGGATGACTTGGATAGGGGTCAAGATGAAAAACTTGAAAATATTATCAATTATCTGATTACTGAAAGGAACAATGAACTAAAAGAAAATATAATGAAGAGACTAAGCAGGAATACTGAAGAGATGAAAAACTCTATTATCAAAGAAATAGACATACTCAAAAGGAAGTAACAGAGCTAAAATCTGCAGTCAATGACATGAGAGGAACCATGGAAGAATTTAATAATAGACTAACTTCTATAGAAAACAGAACCTCAGCTCTTGAAGAAAGAACTTCTGGCAATGAGGACAGGCTAAGCAAGCTAGAATGCATGGATGACAAAAAAGAAAAGAATCAAAGAATATGAACAGAAGTTTCAAAAAGTCTGGAATGGAATTAGAAGAAAAAAAATCTAAGAGTAATTGGGATACAGGAAGAAATTGAAATGTAAATGAATGGGATAAGGAGCATTATCAATGAAATTGTTAAAGAAAAATTTTCCCATATAAAAATAGAGTCAAATATGTTCATCCAGGAAGCTTATAGTACACAAAATAGGCCTAATCAAATGAAAAACTCATCAAGACTCATCATATTCAAAGTGTACAACAGGGAAATCAAAGAAAAAATATTGAAAGCGGCAAGGGAATAACGCCAAATCACATTCAGAGGCAAACCAATCAGAACCACATCTGATTTTTCAGTTCAGACTCTGGAAGCAAGAAGATCTTGGAAGGAGATCTTTCAATGCCTGAATGAACACAACATGCAGCCAAGAATACTATACCTACCAAAACTCAGCTTCAAATTTGAGGGGGAAATAAGAACTTTTCATGATAAGAACAAACTTGCAGCATTCTTGAACAGAAAGCCAGCATTACAAAGAATTCTCAAAGATAAACTCCAGATACAAGTACAAGCTAATATTCCTCAAAACCCACAATAAGAGGAAATTCAATAAAGGTACAGGCTCTCACCAGACAACTAAAACGGCACAAAATTTACTAATAAAACAAAATGAATATGAACCACAACCACCTAACAGTTCTAACACTAAATGTGAATGATCGCAATACACCAAACAAAAGACACAGACTAGCAGATTGAATTAAAAAAATCCAACAATATGCTGCTTACAGGAAATCCTCCTTATATCCAGTGACACCCACAGATTAAGGGTGAAGGGATGGAAAAAAATCTACCAGGCATATGGCCCAAGAAAGAAAGCTGGAGTTACAATTCTTATATCTGACAAAGTGGATTTCAAACATAAATTAATCAGAAGAGATAAAGGTCACTACATCCTAGTAAAGGTAACAATACAATAGGAGGAAATAACCATAGTAGTAAATATATACTCTCCAAACACCAATGCCCCCAACTATGTGGAAAAATTACTCCAAGACATAAAACCACTTGTAGACCTCAACAAAATAGTACTGGGAGACTTTAACAGTCCTTTATCACCAATAGACTGATCATCAAAGCACAGAAACAATAAAGAGATTTCCAGTCTAACCAACACTATATATCAAACAGACTTAACAGACATATACAGAATATTCCACCCCAAATTGGTAGAGTATACCTTCTTCTCAGCAGCACATGGATCCTTCTCCAACATAGATCATATACTAGTACACAAAGGAAATCTCAGCAAATATAAAAAATAGATATTATTCCATGTATCCTATCAGACCATGATGCCATGGCCATAATA
Source organism: Aplodontia rufa (assembly GCA_004027875.1). Lineage (NCBI taxonomy): Eukaryota > Metazoa > Chordata > Mammalia > Rodentia > Aplodontiidae > Aplodontia > Aplodontia rufa. The sequence goes on from PVKS010009807.1 coordinate 14,819, forward strand.
ATTAATAGCAAAAACCATGGCACAAAACACACATATATGTGGATATTGAATTGTTATTAAATGAAGAATGGATTAAATGTTATTAAATGAATAATGGATCCAAGAAGACATGAGAACAGTAATTAAGGAATGTTTGAAAGAGAATGAGAATGAGGATACAACATATCAAAACCTCTAAGACAGCATGAAAGCATTCTTAAGGGGAAAATTTATTGCACTGAGTGTCCACATTAAGAATCAAGAGAGATCCCTAACAAGCTTATGCTGCAACTCAAATCTCTGCAAAAGAAGAACAGTCTAGTCCTAAAGCCAGCAAAAGATAGGAAATAATTAAGATCAAAGCTGAAATAAATGAAATTGAGAACAAAAAAAAAACAATAAAAAGGATTGATGAAACAAAGAGCTGGTTCTTCGAAAAAGTAAGTAACATTGACAGACCCCTAGCTAATCTAACTAAAAGAAGGAAAGAATCAAAGCAAATCAACAAAATCACCAACAAAAAGGGGTGATCACCACTGACCCCCTTGAAATCAAACAGATTATCAGAACATATTTTGAAAATCTATACTTCTCTAAATCAGATAATCTGGAAGACATGGACAAATTTCTAGACACAACATCCCTAAATTGACACAGGATGAAATTGAAATCCTAAACAGCCCAATAACAGGCACTGAAATCCATACAACAATTAAAAAAGTCTTCCAAAGAAGAAAAGTCCAGGACCTGATGGATTCTCTGCAGAGTTTTACCACACCTTTGAAGAAGAGCAAACACCTCTCCTTATGAAGCTATTCCAAGAAATTGAAAAAGAGGGAACTCTCCCAAACACTTCTTATGAAGCAACCATAACTCTGATACCAAAACCCAACAAAGACACATCAAAAAAGAAAACTACAGACCAATATCCCTCATGAATATCGATGCAAAAATCCTCAATAAAATTCTTGCAAACCATATTCAAAAACACATCAAGAAAATAACTCATCATGATCAAGTTGGCTTCATGCCTGGCATTCAAGACTGGTTCAACATGCAAATCAATACATGTAATTCATCATTTAAACAGAATTAAGGACAAAAACCATATGATCATCTCAAAAGATGCAGAAAAGGCCTTCGATAAAATCCAGCATCAATTTATGCTCAAAACTCTAGAGAAAATAGGGATCAAAGAAACTTAACTTTGTAAAGGTCATATATGTCAAACCCTCAGCTAGTATAATACTAAATGGAGAAAAGTTGATAGCATTTCTGTTGAACTCAGGAACAAGACAAGTCTGCCCACTTTCACCACTTTTATTCAATATAGTCCTTGAGGCCCTGCCTGGAGCCATCAGACAGGAGGAAGAAACCAAGGGGAGAAGAATAGGAAAAGAAGAAGTCAAACTATCCCTTTTTGCTGATGACATGATCCTAGATCTGGAAGATCCAAAAAACTCCACCAGAAAACTGATAGAGCTTATAAACAGATTTGGCAAAGTAGCAGGCTACAAGATCAACACCCATAAATAAATAGCTTTCCTATATGCCAACAATAATAGGGAAGAAGAAATTAGGAAATTGGTCCCATTCACAATATGCTCTAAGAAAATAAAATATTTTGGAATTAATCTAACAAGAGAAGTAAAAGACCTCTATAATGAAAATTATCAAACACTGAAAACAAATTGCAGAAGACCAGAGAAGATGGAAAAGTGTTCCATGCTCTTGGTTAGACAGAATTAACATAATTAAAATGGCCATTCTGCCAAAAGCACTGTACAGATTCAGTGCAATCCCCATTAAGATTCCAATGTCATTCTTTGTAGATACAGAAAAATCAATTCTCAAATTCATTTGGAACAATAAGAAACCCAGAATAGCCAAAACATCACTAAGCAAGAAAGATGAAATAGGTGGTTTTGCAATACCAGATCTAAAACTATACTATCAAGATGTAGTATTAAAAACAGCATGGTATTGGTATCAAACTAGGAATGAAAACCAATGGAATAGAATAGAAGACTCTGAGACAAAGCCCCAAATCTTTAAACATCTGAGGAGGAGAGATAGTCTATTCAACAAATGGTGCTGGAGAAACTAGACAACTACTTGCAGAAAATTGAAATTAGATCCTTATCTCTCAGCATGCACAAAAATCAATTCTAAATGGATGAAGAAATTAGGAATTAAGCCAGCTACCATACATCTGCTAGATGAAAAATTAGGATCAACACTCCAGCATATGGGAGTTGGTAATGACTTCCTAAACAAGGATCCTAAAATAAAAGAATTACAGTCTAAAATCAATGAGTGGGATGCCATTAAACTAAAAAGTTTCTGTACAGCCAAGGAAATAGTCAAAGCAGTCAAGAGACAGCCTACAGAATGGGAGAGAATCATGACCTGTGATCCCTCTGACAGGAGATTAATATCCAAAATTTATATAGAACTCAAAAAACTGAATATCAAAAACACAAACAATCCAATCAATAAATGGGCCAGAGAGGTAAACAGAAACTTCTCAACAGAGGACATTGAACAAGCCAATGAATACATGAGAAAGTGTTCTAAATCACTGGTAATCAGAGAAATCAAATCAAAACTACCTTAAGATTTCACCTTACTCCAGTCAGACTGGAAAAGATGAAGAAGATGAATAAAAACAAATGCTGGAGGGTTTGTGAGGACCTAGGAACACTAGCACATTGTTGGCAGTATTGCAGACTGGTCCAGCCACTCTGGAAAGCATTGTGGAGACTCCTCAAAAAATTAGGGTTGGATCCACCATACAATCCAGCTATCCCTTTTCTGGGTATTTTCCCAGAGGAGTTAGAATCAGCACATTACAGCGACAATATCCATGTTCAAAGCAGCTCATTTTACAAGAGCTAAATTATGGAACCAACCCAGATGCCCCTCACTCAATGAATGGATCCAAAAGCTCTGGTATATATATATACAGTGGAGTTCTACTCAGCTATTAGAAACAATGATATTGCATCCATTGAAGGTAAATGGATGGCATTGGAAGAAGAAATGCTGAGCAAAATTAGTCAAACCCAGAGAGTCAAGGGCCGAATGGTATCCCTCATTTGTGGAGGCTGGACCTAAACCCAGGCTCAGGAGTAAAGTAGACAAACTCATGTTTTAGATCCATAGAACGAAAATGCAAAATGTTAATATTTATATGATACAGTTGCAATATATTTCATAAGATATTTGAACAAGTTATGTTGCATACCTGTACAAAAACATAAATATTTAATCCCATTGTCAAATATTTTGAAGAATAACAAGGGATGATAGGAGGGGAGGAGAAGGGGGAATGTTGAAACTAAGATAAAGCAAGATACAATCCAAGCAGTTATAAATGTCACTGTATATACTATATACTATATATATATATATATATATATATATATATATATATATATATAAATGTTCTCCATAGGTATAAGAATTATGTCACTGTGTTTGGGTTTTTTAGGAACAATATAGGACCCAGAAGAAAGTCAAGTGGTCAAGGGACAGGAGGAGGGATGTGGGGGGGGATATTGAACAAAGCGTGTTGCTGAATTGTGTGCATTTAGGGATATGTGACAACTAATCCCAACATATGTAAAACTATAATGCACTAATAAAAATAAATTAAAAAATGTGTGAATAAAAGCATGAAAATTGAATATTTGCAAATTGATTCATGTTTAAAATTACATAAACAAATCACTGTGTTCACTGAGGAATACTGTTATAATATAAAGTCATTTTCTATATGTTAGGATATTATGTTTGGATTTTCATTAGATAAAACCTTTCTGAAATCTGTATTTCTAAATCCCTGAATACTTATGTGGGAAACAATTGAGAAAATTCACAGTTTTAGAATCTTGTCAGAGTCTGTATATATATAGTTTATCTTTGCAATACTTTTTTAGTGCAAAAGTGGGGAAATGCATGAAATCAAGAGAGATGTAATTTTACTTTTGTCACATATTTTGCTCTATTCTTTGCTAAAGAGAACTCTCTAAGCCATGCAAAAAGTATGTTTGAGCACATGACAAATTCTTTTGAGAGGTAAGGAAAAAAGAAACATTTAATTTACTGTAAGTTGCTGTCACTGATTTTGAAACCATCCGATTTTGTCAGGGACACACACCCTCTTAGGAAAGGGAGCCTCATCTAGATAGGGATTGAGCATGGATCCCAGCAGGCATGCTGTCCCATCACTTGTAGGAATTTACACTTTGGAGTTCATAGTATCTTCAACCTCTTTGGCCTCTCCACAAGCTATATTGACACTGGCATCTCTTTAAATTGTTTTAAAATTGTCCCGTTTGTTGGCTTGGTAAAATGTGCCTGATTTATTACTTCCTGCCCAGTTTGAGATCTCTGCATCATCACTCCTTAAAATGGAACCCCTAGGGTAATGAAGACCAAGTGGGATTCCTGATACTGTCATCTCCTCCCTGTTCCTTCAGTAAAACAGATGTTTCCTAGAAAAACAAACAAATGACAACAGTAAACAACAACAAACACATAAATATATTGTAGAAGTCCCAGAAGTTTACAATTAAAACCCTAAAATATCTGAGATGATCAATAATAAACAAGATAGCTATGCAAAATATTATAATTCCTTAGTTGCAAATTATAGTCATGCTATTTTATTATTGCATTTAGTTTTATTGTAAGGAAAGATCAGTTATTGGGTACTTATTATGTGCTGTATTAAGCAAATTGCAGCTATTATAATTTCCTTAAACAGAGAATACTGGAGCTCAGAGAACTGAAATTATTTATACCATTACAAAACTAGGAGAAGTTGGGATTAAAAATCATACTTGATACTCTTCTCTGTATGGGAACAATGTGTAGTGAGATGAGCTATGGGTGTAGAATGCAGACTTGAAAGTGAGTTCCAATAATACTTTAATTTTCATCTTCAAAATAGAATAATTTATCCTTTCTCATAACATCTTGAAAGGATCAGTTCAGAAAAGCATTGCCAATGTTATGAGAATTGTGGAACCACAAGATTGAATAGTGGTCAGCCTGAAAGAAATCAAGAATGGATAGAGCCCAGGCAACTCACCCAATGCAATTTCCGTTTGTTTCCCTCTCCTGTCCCCAACCCTGGGGGACAGACAATAGCTTGACTGCTAATGGCCCATGGTTGGCACCATGTGCTTGAGTTTGATTGGGTTGTTGTTAACATCTAGTGAGTCTATCCTGCTTCATAAACCTAGGGAAAAATCCAGTTCATAGTTCTACCAGCTATTAGATTTGAACCTTCTAATCCATAAATTATCTTTTAAAACCTTTCTGTTCTTTTGCTTCCTTGACTATAAGGATCACATTACTCACATTATAGAATTATGTGGACTAGAAATAATAGATGCAAAGTATTTCTTATGGTTTTTGGCATATAAATGGTTCTCAGTTCATGGAATGCTAAGATGCTGGACTTCAAGTGCTCCCTTTTTCATTCCTCTATGAGACTGGTCCTCAGCAGCACATCATTCACAAAGTTTTGTTTGGTCTGTTGTCCATGATAGCACTGCAGTGTATAGTGGCAGTTAGCTTGTGGGCTTTGGATCCAGGATAAAGTTTCTGCTTTGATACATGATGTTTATATGAATTTTAAAAGTTTCTTAAATTCTCTAAACCTTGATTTTCTTATCTTTAAAATTAGGATGGTCGGTTTCTCTCTCATAGGATTATTGTGAGGATTAATTGACAAAATGTGTGTAAACTGCTTGTGTGTAAACTCATGAAGAAGACCAGTTGCACAGAGCCTTATACTTAGTAAATACTTAATAAATGATTGCATTGATATGAAAAATTGTTAAAATTATTAATTTATTTATGAAGATCATCATATGGATAGGGGATATTGGCAAAACTGGGACTATTCAAATTCAAATCTATTCAAAATTCATGTCTTTTTCCTTGAAGCATACTTCCTGTGTTTGAATAATTTTAATACCTTGACTGTAAGTGATTTCCCTATTAGTAGACTTATTTTCAATACAAATAACATGATGATTTTGTAGGTTCATAGGAATCAATGGATTTTAAAAGTCCCTTTGCATTCCTGAGATCTAATATTTCTCCGGATAGCACAGAATATTTCTAAATTGAAATATGTTTTAAGCATTTGTTTGTAAGTTATGGGGAACTGGAAATTTATTTTCCCCAAGAAATACTACTATACAGAATTTAGGGAACAATTTAGAAAAAGAAGGAAGAAGAGAATATGCTGTGACACTACATTTGAACCTAAGTGTGTCAAATTATCTTTATTCCACCAACCTTAGTTTTATTAAACCTAGTGTCAGTGAGATTTTAAGAAAAAGAAATTCACAGTATTATACTAATACAGACTAATGTGATTGAGAACCTCTAATTCTCCCAAATAGTCATATTCCATTCATTCAGTAGGCAGTGCCAACTACATTCTAAGTTCTGATAATAATAGTCAATAAATAGTATGTTTCTTTGGTGAGAGAGAAGGTAGTGAGCCTGGGGAGGGAGATAGTTGAATAGATTTGAGACATATTTGTAGCTGGTGACTTATTGGAAGGAGGGCAATTAAAGGCAATAAGCCTTAAACCAGTTCTTACCACCATCTAAGTGGTAAGCATCAAAGATTGAAACTGTGATAATTACAGTGGGAATGGAGGAATAAAGCTTAACCTTTAAAGAGTTGATCCCACAGGATGATTATATATGTCATAAGAAATGATTAAAAGGAAGGAGTTAACAGATTCAGCTAGATGTATAAATTTAGCCAAGGGAAGAATACTAGATTTGTGGTGAAATGGACATTACATAGTCAATTTGGGCATGTTGTATTAATGGAGATAATAGTGCATCTGAATGGAATTATCTTATATCTTATGTAACTGAAGAAAGGGAACTGGCAAAAGAAAGGCCAAGGCTAAACTATGGATTTATGGTTCTCTGTACAGTGATATCAGGATTATTTAGTTGAGTATTAGTCAGCTTTGTGTTACTATAACAAAAAACCTTGGATAGTCACATCTAAGGAGGAAAGATTTATTTTGGTTCATGGTTTCAAGAGAGAGAGTCTCTCAAGGAAGGCCAAGCCTCCAAAGACCTAACTTCCTCCCACTGGGCCCCGCCTCTAAAAAGTTTTAATAACACCCAGTTGTGCCACAGGTTAATAACCATGTCATTAACACCTTGTCCTTTGGGGGATACTTTACTCAGACCATGGCAGTGAGTAAAAGAGAACAGGGAATCTTGGGACTGGCAAAAGAATTAATACAAGAAATAGAAATCACCAAGGAGATAAGAAAGAAAACTTAAAAACTATAGTAAGTGTCACTGGACCTAAAGTTAGAAGAGTCAACAGCATCAAATACAACATAGGGAGGAAGGATGAAAATTCTTGAAAAAAATATGGATTTGATAAGTGGTTACTGGAGACCATTGAAGACTGGGTAAAAAGAAAAAAATCTTTGGTGACCAAGCCAGATTTCAGAGGCTCAGATACATCAGATAGTAACTATAAAAGGAGTAGGGGTACCAAAAAAACATTTTTTACAAGTGGAACTTACTTATTATTGACAATAATATGGAACAATTGATAGATTTGAGATGCATCAGGAGAGATTATGTTGTCTACTGTGAAGTTTCCTTACCTTTATTTTCATCTGCATAGGTATAATCTCTGTACCAGTGCCTAATTCATCAGTCCCCTGCTTAAAGAAAAGCTAATAATGTTAGTGAAAAGCTAATATCTGTAGTTAACAGACACCACGCTTTGTACTCTGGCTCTAACCTCCCTCTCTTTTTTCATCTTCTCTCACCCACAACACAGGAGATTACAGATTCTTTCCAAGTTGGATATTTATACACATTGCTCTCTGTCTGTAAATCCTCCTTCCCATCTTTCACATGGAAAATTCTAACTTGTCCTTCAACACCTGGCTCAAATGCCATCTTGTTCTTGTACCTTTTCCTGCCTTCCCAGACTGAGCGCAAGTCTCCCTTCTTTGGTGCTTCAACTGTAGGTTGTGCACTCATCTCTTTGTCTTAGCATCCTGAATTATAATTCATCTGTTTCCATAGCTGTGTTCTCTATTAGACTATAGAATCTATGAACACAGGAACTATATTTTTATTGTTTTACTCTCCACAACTGACATAAAACAAATCTTACTAAAAGCTTAAGGAATGAGTAGTTATTAATGTGAAGGAATATATATTGAAGTGTGTAAGATGTAAGTAAAGAAGCAAATAAGAGCAAAAGAGAAACAGTTTCACCTCCTCTGTCCTGTTTTAAAAAATCTGTTATCATATACAATACATGCAATATGTGAAGCTATGCATCTACATGTATTCTGCTATAATCATTTTATTCTAGAAAGTGACTTTGGAGTTTAGCAGTCTCTGCTTCAAATGCAACCTCTGATTTTAAAAGTTCTGTAAATTTAAGCAAGTTAATTTTTCTGAACTTGAGTTTCATTTTTTTCTGTGAATTCTTTTTTGCTTTTTAATTTAATTTTATTAGTGCATTATAGTTGTACATATGATGGGATTTGTTGTCACATATTCATAGATGCACACAGTAAAACCTGAGTTTCTTATTGGTCAAATGAAGATAAAACTTTATAGAATTGTTATGAGGATAAAATTGACAAACAGAAAAATAACATATTGACCAACATTTAGTTATCACCAATGTTTACCATTATTATAACTCCCACCTTCATGACCTAGATTTATTAGTAGTTTCCCTTTGCTCTTGGATTTGACTTCTTTAATAGTTTTAGTACTTTATTCTCTAAAGAGAAGAATTTTGTGTTTGGTTTTTAAAGTTAAATTCTGAAGTTAGGAAATGTAAACTCAAGTCTATCTTCATTCAGCAGTGCTTTAGATACCTAAGTGATGCCCTTTGGTTAATAATACCCATTTTTGGCAAGAATTTAATTCAATAAAATTCTAGAATTAAATGTGTGGGTTGATTTAGTAAGTTCACAATTAAGTCTGGAATGTTTATGAAACTTTACATAACTTCTTAGCAGAGGTCCTAGCTTTGAGGCTTGCTGAGCTGAATCTAAAGACATCCTTTCTTTCTATCTTCAGGATTGTTTTGCCTTGAGTGGTTTAGATCAGCTCTTTCCTTTCTTTTTTTTTTGGCAGAATTTTTGTGGTTAATAAAAACATGTGCTTACAGCTTCTTTTGTATAGATAAAGGAAAGGATTCCACATCAGATTTAGATCAAGAGATAGATTTTCAGAAGAAAATGATGGATTTGTCCTCTGGGAGCAGTGGAATGCAGCAAGTTCTGTCTCTGATTGATTTGAGTTTATGGCATTAAAGAACCTTTCCACACCCACACCCACGCAGAGATGCAAACAGTGGTCACAACTGCAGATCCAGACACTGTCTTTTACCTCAGTCTCATTTCCAAAATGCATCCGTTGTTTTCCATAACATGAAATAAATCCCTCTCTTTTGCTCAGTGGTGAAAAGCTTATATAAATAGCAAAACTTCAACCATTCCCAGGAGTTTTCTGTTGGCTAGCCTGCAGCCATGAGTCTGTTTGGATATTGACATGCATTTTGTCTGCAGATCTTTCAGGCCACTTTCGTGAGTCCAGTGATGATAAATTTACTTGTCTTGAAAATTTATCAAACTAACCATTATAACACCCCATTTATGAAAAAATAATTGACACCCTGATTGAAAAGGCTCCAGGTTCAAAGTATCTCTTTTATTCTTTCAGCATATGTCATTCTGATGATATATATCTATATATATTTTAGGAATTCTTGGCCAGGAGATGTCTTTAACAGTCCCTGAAAAGAAAATACTAATGTGAAGAATTGATTAGAAGCAAGAAACTTAACCTTGAGTCATGATGTTCCCATGATTTCTTTTTCTTTTTTTTTTTTTTTTAGTATTTAGAAATGAAGTATTTTATTGTGTACCAAATAGGGATAGTTAACATTATTGGGCTGAAATTAAAGCATATAATGAGAAATCTTTGTTCATCATAACTGGGGAGAAAAGGGAAGGAAG
>PVKS010009807.1:24958-62649 GCA_004027875.1 Aplodontia rufa
ACGATTGAACATCATTGTTCATATGGTAGTCTTTTTTTTTTTTAATAAGAGAGAAGGACAGTGAGAGAGAAGAGACACAGACAGAATCAATTTTTTTATTGAGTTTTTCACATGGCTTTCATTGCTCTGACACTTAGTTCTGTATGTGGGTGCTGGGGTTTGAACCCGTGTACTTATGCATGCCAGGCAAGCGCTGTAACACTGAGCCACCACTTTTAAAGAATACGTCTTTTAAAGAATACGTTCACTTCATTTTTCCTTTTAGTTCTTGGTCCTTTTTGTTTTTATCTCTTTTTTAATCTATAAGTAATGGCAATCACAAAGGTGTCCTCCAAATACTGATAATGTTTTTGTACTTTTTTTTTGTTTTTAAAGAGAGATCAGGAGAGGGCTGAGAGAGAATCAACTGTACTTTTTCATCTGGCCTTTTATTTCTCTAACGTAGTTGTGTATGTGGTGCTGTGGTTTGAACCCTAGTCCTCAAGCATGCCAGGCACGCGCTCCAATAGCTGAATCACTGTTGGCTTCAGCCCCTGCACTTTTTTAAAAAAAAATTGTGAAAAAAGTAAATTTTCTAACATGATCTGCTCTAGAGTCTGCAGATCTAAGGCTATTTCTGGCCATCTACAAGAGAAGCAGATAGAATTCCATTAATATTAAATATTTAGCCCCAGTTCTGCTGGGGTTTTAATTTTGGTGGAGTATTTTTACTTATGGCAATAATCTACTTTATCTAGTGCTTTTAAAAATCTCTTTGGTTGCCTAGATTGTTAACTAACTAAAAATAGTTTGATATTTTAACAATGAGCATCTCTGAAATTCCTCTTTCATTAGAAATTGTGATTATGTTATCTCTAAGGATCCAGGATTTTGCTTCTGTGTTTACTGCCTTAACAATGATAAAAACCAGTAAATCTCATTCATGAATTAGCTCCCCTTTGCTTATGACCAATTAGATAAAAAATCATATGTTTTCTGATCTATGAAGCTCATTTTTAAATTATAGAAGAAATAAAACCAAGATAAAGGACATGGATGAATTTTGAGTTTTCTTGAATAACTTGAAATACCAGTGTTTGCATGTCTAAAGTTCTAATTCGTAAGTCAGAGTGCAAATAAACAAAAAGATAAAGCTATTTTTAGTCAATGATCGTGCCTTTTAATTGTTATGTACTTTAAACATAGCTTTATTTATAAACAGCTATACTAGTTTATTTTTTGTTTTTAGGAATAATTTTGTTTCTCATAATCTATCCTAACCTAGTATTCTGTACCTGAGACCTGAAAAAACATTTTGTACCATGACTTCATTCTCCAATTACCATGACATCATTATTACATTTGAAAGTTGCTCAACACCACATTTGGAATGCAATACCATCTTCCACACATCTTTCTTTTCCAAGGGACTCTGTCAAAAAATATACAGGGGTAAAAATACGAGGAATTACATATCCATTGGTAGATTTTTAAATCATTGTAACTGGGTGGCCACTCAAGCCATTTCATGTAGATAATTTTCTTTCAAAACTCAGACTAAAGAAAGCATTAAGCAGCACATATATGTCACTATTAGGTACAATGAAAGACAGCCATGAGAAAAGAGGCTGTATTACATTATTTCAATTGTAAAAGAAAATAATCTTTTTTTCTCTGTTCCTAGGTTTGAAAAACAAATGACCTCTAAGTGGTTGTATCTCTTTGAAGGCAGTGGCGTCCCATATGGCCCAATCAACAACATGAAGGGTGTATTTACAGAACCCCAGGTTTGTTTTCTGCAGGTTTTGGTTGCTGCTTTTTCCTATCCAGATTGATTTATATAAAAATACATTAGCCATTGATCTTAAGTCACATAATACAATATTTCACTGTTTTGTTCAAATTGTTTGTGGTTTTGAGCTAAAAAGAATCAGAATTAAGAACTGGCTGTCTACAATCCTACTTCTGTGTCTATTAAGTTTGACATATTTCTTCATTGGTCACTCCATAAAATTTCCAAGGTAAGGACTTTAATTTTTCCTGAAAAACAGAAATACAGACAAGTGATAGGTTGGAATCAGGCTCTCAGAAATATTTCTTGTAGAAAGAAATATAAGAAAACGGTATCATGGCATTTGCAGCCAAATGGATGGAGATGGAAAAATTTAAGCTAAGTGAAATATCCCAAACTCAGAGACTCAAGGGCTGAATGTTTTCTCTCATATGTGGAAGCTAGAATACAATCAGATACAGACTGAAAGTAGGCTAAACTAATAATAACCTCAACATGGGTGAATTTTTACATGAACAGGGGGAAGCTTGCCTATGAAATACTGGGGGATAAAGGGAGCGGGGCAGGGTGGGGGGTGGAGATAAGAGGGATATCAAGGCAGCTGGAGGTAGGGAGTAGGGGAGTTATCAACCCAGTGGGGAACCTTCGATTTTCATGAGAAGCCCAACTTACACGGGGGTAAAGTAGTGGAAACATGGGATTGGGGGGAACCCAAAGGGGAGAAATTATGACGTAGCATCAGCCTTGGCTTGCTCTGTCATTATGCATGTGATCATGATTATTTGGCAACAATTCCCTCCTATATGTATAACTATGTTGAACGAGTAAAAAAAAAAAAAAAAGAAAGAAATATAAGAAATTTCCCAGTTACATCCTGTATGGCTGTCTTAAAATACACAAAGCAAATCGTATTTAGTTTTGCAAATTAGAGGCTTTCATATGCTTTGATTAATAATGTATGCTATTTGTGAAGCAAGAATCATACTTGAATAGAGATTTCTTCTGCAAATTGCTTAATAGGCTCCTTATTGGGGTCCAGGAAGAAGGGTCATCCCCCCCTCCCAGTTTTTTATAACATTGTTTAAATGTATTACTTTTAATGCCAAAATGATAAGCTTTGACTCTGTGTTATTTTAACAAATATGACTATAATTTACCATGTCTCAGATTCACATATTAACCCTAAAATGTAGAGGAACTCCTTTTTTTTCTGTAATTATTTCACTATGATTTTTCACATATCTTTTTAGTTTCCAACATTGCAAAATTATAGGAATTTTTTCTGTGGGTATTATTTTGACCTGTGGCAGGTTTTGTTAGAAATGAATTACTGAAAATGGAATATGAAGTTTTGAGGAAGAAGAACTTTGTTAGGAAACTGATCTCTTTAACATTGGTACCTTTTTCTTGCATAAATGTCACCTTAAAAGAGCACTAGAGTATATTTCATTCAGTAACTGCAATATTTGCTGGAGAAAAAAGATGAATGAATTCCAAAATTCTGCTCTATGCAATTTTTTTCTGCCAAGATGGTTTTGTTCATAATGAAACAATGGCCACGATGGATTGGCAATGAGGAAGCCCACTTGGTATGTACTGGGTAAATTCATTTGGAAGGCACCCCAAACGTCAGTGGATTGATGTGTGGTGTTTCCTGTTCTGCTCACCTGAATGTAGGCCCATGCCTTAGTTTCCTTTTCAAACTTCCAACAAGAACCCGCCATCTCATTTCAAGCTGTGGTACACTGAAGGTGTGCAAGTCGTCATATTTGTCTCAATTTGAGGGCACATTTCACTAGAGACATTTCCTGAGTTTTCCAATCAGCATTTCTGTTGCCCTGTATCTTATCAGGGACAAACACACAACGTAAGGAGTTATTATTAAATATCAATAAGTGTGTTCTAAGTATCTATTTTTAAAGGTTTTGATAAATAAAGATACAAGTCTTACTATATTTAAATTTTTCTCATAATTATGGGCTGGTTCAGAGTAGATATAGGGTAATTCAATTTTTATACCCAATTTTCTCTTGTAATTTAGTTTAATTACTGCAAAGGAAATTTAATTAATTTAGTTATTACCTTTTTATCTCAACTGTTTGGACCTGAAAATTTCTGTTTTTGGTCTGTGTTATATTTTTCATACTTAGCCTACTTACCAAATGGAGAGGACTGATAGTAGTAAGTGAGGGTACCAAATTTCCATGATACCCTCAAAGTTTCTACAAATTGCCCTAATCCCAATAATAAGTAGATTCTAATTATTACAGTTATAATGTCAAAAATAATTTATCATACTGTGATGGTATTTGATAATTAGAACCTAGTAGCAAGGGTAGGGTTGTTATTTTTCATATATAATTTCATTCATCATTCATTATTTAAATTCCAAAACATATATATGCAATTTATTTGGATTTTTAGAAAGACCAGAAAGTAATGTACTACTATTACATTTTTAAAATAAGCAAAGATAACTATGAAAATTGTAAGTATTCTAGTTGTGTTCCACACAAGAGCCAAACGTACCACCTTTTCCTTATGCTTGGAAGTTTTTGTATCATTTATGAAAAACTTCCATAAAATTTTGAATTTCGAAAGGAATGTATAATATGGAAAAATCAGAAAAATCAGAAAATCTTGTATAAAATATATTATTCAAATATACCTTATGGTGGTATCTAAAAAGGACAAATTAGAAAGTTCTTTCATTTATTCAATAAGCTTTTTTTTGAAAAAAGAGAGAGAGAATCAATTTTTATTTAGTTTTTCATGTGTCTTTCATTGCTTTGACACAGTTGTGTACATAGTATTGGGATTTGAACCCATGTACTTGTGCATGCCTGGAAAGTGCTGTAACCACTGAGTCACTGCTCCAGCCCCTCAACAAACTTTTATTGTATTTACTATTTACCAGGTAAATTAGTAGAGATTTAGTATGAATATAGTATTCTATGCCTTTCTGAAAAATAAATTCAAAATTGACTTAAATAGATATACAATAAATATATGTGGATATGTGAATAAACAAATGAATAAGTCGATTAATTGTGGAAAGTGTAGGTTTTCCAAATGATCAAGTGGCTCCTGTACCCTTGAGAGGCACTAATGAACTCTGTCTTTAGCTTTAGTTGAATTGCTCTCGGTGATCTCAGAGATCACCTGAGTTTGGGTTAAGGGTCTCTGAGTTTGGGTTAAGATGATGGTTAATACCATAGAGCCAAATTTAGTGGACAGTTTTATAAACTTACTAGGCTTTAGTTTTTCTAACTGTAAAATGGTGAAAAAGGATTTTATCTCTGTAATGTTGAAAGTGTGAAACGAGATGTTTATCAAGGGGAAAATATAGGGATTGCCGAATGCTAAATGTTCAAAGCATGGTAGTGGCTTTCATTATGATGGTGCCCTTGATGAATATATTCTTGTTCAAAACACCTTCTTTACCTACTTTTGTTAGTGAATAGGGGCATATCTAGTGCCACCACAAGTATGGAGGGATCATTAACTTAAAATCATACTCTACTACACTTTTATGAAAACGTATTTGCAAACTGTGCAAAGAAATTCTCAACCCTTCATTATTTCTGATTACTGACAACCCTTTTATTTTTCATTATCCATAAAATTTTTTTTAAGAATGATTTCCATTTGAGGTGTCCAAGGGAGCTTTTGCTTTGATGAGCTACAGTTTCTTGGCCCTGGGTGCAAGGAACTGGCCACTTGTGCTTAAATGTAGGAATGTACCGCTGGCGTAGTGGCCCAGCTCTTCATGTGCGCTGTGCCAGCACAGCTGCTCATTTGATTGAAAATTACCGTGGGTGAATTACAAGACCTGGAATATGGCACAGGAAGGAAGGCTTTGATGAAGTGAAAAGGGCATGTCCAACCAGGAAAAGAAGAAAAAAAGAGTGAAAGACTGGGAACCTCATGGAATAAAAGAGAATTTTGTTAGCCTACTTGGTCAATGGAACATGTATGTTTTATCTGTGCATTGAAAATCTTGGTTGACAACACAAATGTCCTTGATGGTAGAAGCTCCTTCTAACCTAACGATTTCATAATAGCTTCATGTTTCAAGAAGACTTTATTCTTTTACTCAACTGAAACAAGATATATTTTCTCTTGGATATTTGAAAGATTATCTACCTAAATGCTGTAGACCTTTGCACATTTAAAATGATCCTACAGGCATCCACTATTAAGTCAGTCAGGAATACTGTGGGGGTTTTGTCTGCATTAACTGGTAGTTCTGAGAAGTTTTGACTCAACATGCTTAAAGTGATAGCTTTATTGTTTTTCTCCCTCAATGACAAATTTTCTGTGGAAGGCTTAATGCATTATAGAGCATAATATAGATTATCTGTATATAGGTTTTAATAGCCAGTTATTTTTCCAAAGTCTTTCTTAAAATATCTTCTTTTAATCAGACCAAGATTGTGCAGTACATTAAAGGAATTCTTAAAAAGTTTGAAAAACGTACTTGATGACCTCAGTATGGTCCTATTTAACATACCCTTGGGAACATGTGTGCATGAAATACATTGTGGTTTAAGGGTTTCCAACCCAAACAAACTTAAAAGAAAATGCAGCTTTTAATAGAAACTATTCAGATTCCTGCAAAAAAAAGGTATGGATGTCACCACTAAGAGGGTTTAAGAGCATTATTATCTACACTGAGCATCAAAAGAGAATGCACCATCGCGCTTTCAGGATTTTACTTAAGATTGTATATTTGGGGGCTGGGATGTAGCTCAGTGGCAAAGCGCTTGCACAGCATTCGCAACGTCCTGGGTTTGACCCCCAGTTCCAAAAAAAAAAAAAAGATTGTATATTTGGTTATTCTAGTATATCATCATCTTTGGTTGAACTGCTCAGTTAAAAACTAGGAAATATTATAACCTTTGATTAGTGTTTTTTTTCCCCTTGATGCCATGACCTGAGAGTAGAGAAGAAGAGAAAGAATGTCACAAACCTGATGTTACTTAACAGTCTTCCAGTTTGTACCACACAAGTTGAATGTATCAGGTGTAAGACATCACCCTGAAGCATCACTTCTGAGAACTATCGGGAGGGAAGTATCAGAATTATTGAAATATCACAGCTGGCCCTGATTTTAACTGGTGCCAAACACCTGCAGGCTCTAAGAGGACACCAAAACAAAACTCCGCCCTGTGGCAGTAAGCCATCCCTAACAACCCTTTCTTAACTTGCATCACCATCAAAACTAATTTAACATTTTCTAGAGAAACCTTATTCTTCCTGTCCCTGAAGGCCATTACAACTTCTTTCACAAATATTTCATATGGGATAAATATGTCATAGTAACAGAGTGAAGTATTGAAATATTTGATGGCTGAAAATTATCTGTTGTTTTCATCTCATTATTTGTGGAAGTCTGTGAAGTTGGAGGTTTTATTAATCTCTAGGCTAGCTCATATTCTCTAAGTGATTTGTTTTAGCACATTTTGGCAAAATATCTGAGCATCTGGGGGAAAAGGGCCTTCAATATTCATATCAGAAAGTGTCAAAAGCACCCCAAAATACAAAGATGTTTTTCAAGCCCTTTCTATTGCTACTATTACTGTTACAACTACTGCCACTCTCTCTCTCTCTCACACACACACATACACACCTGATACATTTTATAGATCAGTTTTTGAATGACATATTAATATTTGTTGAAATACAGTTTCGTAGCCCTCAGAGGGTTGTACAAGTCAAGGAAATTTATGTTCTTGTCTCTATTACTGCTGAGCAATACACACATACAGTGATCTCTGTAGTATGAAAACTGTTGATGAAGATCTGAGGTAAAATATTTTTTTCTGGAAATAATTCCTAGTGGATAGGGAGATACAAATTTTTTGTGCATCTTTAAATATACATGGCATATTTTAGATGAAGTACAAAATCAGATACTTTATGTGTATGTGTGTGTTTGTTTCCAGATAACTTGATATAATACTTTGTTTTTATAGAAGCAATGTTTTCAAACTTATATGATTAAAGTAAAAGTTATTTTATATTAAAGTATAAATAATATTCAATTTTATTTTGGTAGCAAGAATTCTAGTGCAAAAAAACCTTTATGTTATTACTTAAGAGGAAACTAATCAAAATGTTGAGCAAAAAGTAACAGTAACAATAATGGCATTTTATGTTCACTTTTAAAACTGTATATCTAAGAAATATGGATGCATTTTAAATAGACACTGAGTTATTTGAACTATCATACTTATTTATATTTAGATATCCAATTAGAATGCTTTGGACATCCTTTACTTGATCTTTTCTAGAAATGGTGAGAGGCATGGTTTAGGGCAAATCACCTATTCACTCATTTTGTCATTCACTCCATTCAGAGTATAGAAATGGTGGGACTGCTATGTGCACAGTCTTTTGTTAGGTATTTAGCAAGGAGAGAAAGGTTGATAGAAGACAATGAATCAAAA
The DNA here is from genome assembly GCA_004027875.1 of Aplodontia rufa. Taxonomy (NCBI): domain Eukaryota; kingdom Metazoa; phylum Chordata; class Mammalia; order Rodentia; family Aplodontiidae; genus Aplodontia; species Aplodontia rufa. Next base: position 33,182 of record PVKS010009807.1, read on the forward strand.
GGATAAAGGTGAACACTCAGAAAGTACATTCTAGTTTAGGCAGCGAGTGTGTCTGTATTATAGAAGAATCACACAAAAATACCGATTTTTGTGTGATAGCAAGAAATAATAGACTTAAAAGCATTATGAAATTTTCCTATTTAAAGGTTTAACACAATTTTACCATTTAACAAAAGAGTTGAGAGATATTAATCTTGAAACTTACTAAACAACTCTTCTATCCTTTTAAAAGCTTCTTGTGATAAGGTTATCTTTATTATTAAATTCCTTCTCATTGATTGGGAAAGAGATGATGAAATGTTTCAGCTTTTATTATTTAGTGATCTTGAAATTATTTGTTGTCTGAGGATATCAAAGTTTTCTTGGTGTTTTATAAAATTACTGTCGCTGAGTCTGTCTCTTCCTCTGCCTATTTTTGTCTCCTCGCTGTCTTTCTTTTGTGTGTAAGTTTATACAAAAACATGCAGCTTATTAACCAAGCTTCAAATATGTAGCTTATATTTTCTGAGCATTTCCAAAATATTTTAGAGTAGATATAATATAATCATTTCACAAATCATTAATTTTCAAGTCAAAACATAATATATTTTTTAAATGGGTAAACAGTGAAAATCAAGAAGGGCTAGTTAATTTTATTTGGGGGTATTTTGAGACCTACGGTGAATTTTAATTAGTGCCAGATAATTTTTGGAAATGATTTGGCACAGATCTGCCCAATAGCAATATAATGTGAGACACCTATGTAATTTTAAGTTATCTAATAGCCAAATTAAAAATAGAGAAATTAATTTTAATAATACATTTTAGTTAACCTGATGTCTTCAAGGTATGTTTTAAAAATATAAATGTAATTACTACCAAAAGAGAATATTAATGAATCATTTAAATTTTTTTTTACAGTTCTTAGAATCTGCTGAGTGTTTTGTACTCACAATGTATCTCAATTTAGATGAGTCACATTCTGATTGCTCAGAGGCCACATGTGGCCAATGGCTAATGTTGGCATTGTCCATCTAGACATTTATAAAAATATCTGGGAGTTTGTTGTTTACTTTTTTTTTTTTAAAGAGAGAGAGAGAGACAGTGAGAGAGAGAAAGAGAGAATCAATTTTATTTAGTTTTTCATGTTGTTTTCGTTGCTCCAAGCCTTTGTTGTGTATGTGGTGCTGGGATTTGAACTCATGTCCTCATGCATGCCAGGCAAGTGCCTTAATCACTGAGCCACCGCTCCAGCCCTTTATTATTTTCTTCAGGTTTGCATACTTAATTATTTTAGTTTTTATTAGCTATTCCCCAAGTAAATTAAAGTTTATTTGTAGGCACAAGAATTTCATCTTTTAAAAGTCTCATTTTGTACCAATATTCTACTGTCCATTTCTTTTTTGTTGTTACTTGAATTAATGTTGATTTTTATGTGATCATCAACTTTTTATAGCTCCTAAGGAAAAGCTTTTACTCTTAACAAGTATTTTCTGTAGTAATAGTCTGAAAATATGTTACCAACCATATTTTCTGATATAGATATTATCATAGATTAGGGTTTTAGGACTTTTCATGAGAGTGTCGAAAAGAAAAATGCAAGGCCTACATCTAGAAAACTATAAAACTTGACTGGAAGTCATAAAAGGCTTAAACAATGCAAAGACATAGTCATTCATGGTTGTGGAGACTAAGTATTATTAATACATAAATTGTTCCCAGATTATTTTTGTTATACTATATTTTTACTCTTTTACATATATTATTTATATGTAATGAATTACTTTTACTGTAATTGCAATCAAAGTCCTAGTGGAATGTTTATCTGAACCTTTTTAGAGAATAATTTTTCAAGGTTATCTGGACAAATATGTAGACAAGAAGGATAAATATTGTTTGTTTAAAAATAAGCATAATGAGAGGGAAACATTCATTATCACACACAATCAAATATATTTCAAAACCACAATAATTGGAAGAGTATGAAACTAGTAGAGAAAAGAGAGATAAAATAATGAAACATAAAATAAAACTAAGAAATATTGCATAGATCTGATCTGTGATAACAACGTAAGAAGAGAAAGGGTGAATTTTTATCTGTTTATTCATACAAAGGAAATTAACAATTATTTTTCTTTTAAAAATATATTCACATCTTCTATCCAAATAATAATTGTTTTAGAGTTTGTTATAGAAAATGAAACTTTTTATTAGTGCATTATTGTTATACCGAATAGTGGGACTTATTTTGACATAATCATACATGCATGGAATATATTTTACTCCCTTTACATCCCCAGTACTTCTTCTTTTCCTCTCATCCTCCCTAATTTGTTCACCTACCTGTTCTCTACTCACCTTCCTTATATTTATTGATTATGTTTTAAATTGGTGCTTTATATATATATATATATATATATATAAAGGTGAAATTCACTGTGATGTATTCATATACGCAGGTAGTATAATTTGGTCAGTTTCATTTCACATTTCCTTTCTGTTCCCATCCCTACTTGCTGCCCCTTTATTCCCTTCCTTTATTATTACACTAATCTCCCTATTATAGAAAATGAAGCTATTTTAAATAAACAAGAAATATTAATGAAAAGAAGTTAGACTTTAAGAAAAGGAAAGGTTTTCTAAGCATAAAAGCAATAAAAGATGTCACAAAGAAATTAATTCAATAAATTTGACTAGTAAAAGTGAAAATCTATACAGTACAAATCATTGTGATGGAAATGAGGAGTGAAGTTACATAGAAATATGAAGTTATTGCAACAAACATGTCTTACAGCTGTTGTTACTTAAATATGTTAAGAATGAAAAGAAAAATTTTTAGAAAACATTAAACTCTCAAAAAGAAAAATAGACAAAAGATGTAAGGAAATACTAAAAAACTCAAGATATCCAAATGACCAATAAATATACCATTTTCCTAATGGTATGTTAATTTTCCTAAAGGCAAATTGAAATTCACATTTGAATTTCAAGTTTATTTTTTGTATTCAGAAAACTCGAAAGTATGTGTGCATATTTCACACACATATGAATATTTGTACCATAGCCACATGTGTACACCAATAATACTCAAAGCTAGAAAAGTAAAGAACAAAGAGCACTCATACTTTGCTGGTTAGAAACTATAAGAAAAATTATTTGAGAGTTCACATCAAGTACTTTAAACAGTTCATACTCTGCCCAGTGATATTCTTCTTGAACTGCTATGGAGCTAATCTAATCATAAGTGAAGCAAACTTGAAAATAAGCTAAATGTCTAATTATAAAGATGTAGGTTAAATAATATGAAATCTGTCAATGCCTTTAAGTTAGCATGCTTTTGAAGGATGATGTGAAAATTTTCCTTTGTAAAAATGAAAAAACCAGAATGCAAAATCATGTATATTATATTATCTCAGTTTTATAAAAATAGAATCCTTATAGCAAATTACTTTTCTAATTTGGAAAATGTAAATGGATAAAAATAGTCCCATAGCTTAAATAGTTTCTTAAATAGTTTTTTCTCTGGTTATTTCTGAATAGTTAAAACTGATGCCACTAATATATTTGACAATTTCATAGATTTATTTCAGTATAAAATACTTTGCGTTACTATTTTACTATATGATAATAATAATTCATTAAAATCCATTCTAGGTATAGTTTTTGGTAGTATTGAACACTTGGAATAATTGACAGGAACTGAGCACCAATATTTTAAGAATTTTTCTAAAACAACCATGAAAGAGGAAGAACTTCCATAGTGCTTTCCATAGGCATGTACCAATTTCCATTCTTACCAAGGATGTGTAAGTGTTCACTTTATTCCATATTATTGCTAAAACTTGTTATCTTTTGCCTTTTTTTTTATATTAGCCATACTGATAGGTTTGAGGTGGTATCTCCTTGTGATATTAATTTGCATTTCCATGATGGTTAGCTATGTTGAGTGTGTTTTCTTATACCTGTTGGCCATTTGTATATCTTCTTTGGAAAAATATTCAAAGTCATTTGTTCATTTTTAAATCAGGTTATTTGTTTGTTTTGCTATTAAATTTTATGAGTCCCTTAAATATTTTAAAACTACCATATGAACCAGCAATTCCACTTCCCCCACCTCTCTGTATATGGGTATATATGTGTATATATATTCACACGCACACATATACATATATGAGATAAAATGACTGTTTTAAAGAAATATATATTCTCCATTTTTCATGGCAGTATTATTTATAACAGCCAAGATATGTAAATAACCTAAGCGTTGATGGATAAATGGATAAAGAAAATGTAGTATAATATTATTCAGACATCAACAATAAGAAAATCCTATTTATAATTTCATGGATGAACCAGAGGATATTATGATAGGTAACATTAATCAGACAAAGAAAGATAAGTATCTTATGATTTTATTTATATATTTAATCTAAAAGAGTTGAACTCATAGCAGCAGAGTAAAATGGTGGTTAGCTACCAAGGTTTGGAAGGTGAATAAAATGGGGAAAAGTTGGTTAAACACTGCAAACTTTGTTATAAGATGCATTAGTTTTGGAAATTTATTGTATAACATGGCAACTAGAGTTAATAAAAATTTATCATCTACTTAAAATTTGCTGAGAATGTAGATCTTGACCCATTAAGTCCCAAGTTTTCAATTCTGTATTTCAATGAAATTGACACAAGTGTATTAATGTAGGTTGGGAATCATAATCTAGAGCTCACATTAATAATATAATAATTATAATTATACAATTATATTATTATAATATGTATTATATAATTATATATTAAACTATAACTATATTTAAATTTTTTAGGTATTTTACATCTGGGATGATGGGACAAAATAGACTAAGTATTCTTACTCCATCTTAAAGGTAACAATGTGAGAAGGTAGTTATGTTAATTAGCTTGATTGTGGTAATGTTTACATATATCAAAATATAATTTCTGTACTTTAAATTATATATAAGTTTTATTTTCTGCCAGTTATATCTCAGTAAAGATGGGAAATATATTAGTAATATTTCCAAATTAAAACAAAAATGGAGGAATAGTTACAAAATAGTATGTTCATGATCTAAAGAGAGTTTGAAAAGAGATACTATATTCTGTGAGATTCAATAATTAGAAATGGACCCTTAACTGACATAGATCAATGTTTTAGTCAGCTTTTCACTGATGCAACTGAAGGAGCTGACAAGAACAAGTTTGGGAGGAAAAGTTTATTTTGAGGGTTCACAATTTCAGAGGTCTTAGTGCATGGAAGGTTGGCTCCATTCCTCCAGGTTTAAGGTAAGGCAGCAGAGGGAGCAGAGAGCTCAAGGCATCACATCAGTAAGCAGAGCAGAGCAAGAAATTCCAGGCCAGATACAGAATATGTATCCCAAAGGCACTCCCCAAATGACCCACTTTTTCCGGCCATACCCTACCAGCCCACAGTTGATACTGCTAAGTCCACAGTTGACAGTAAATTGAGATTAACTCAGCGATTGGATCAAAGCTCCTACAACTCAATCATTTCACCTGAGCTTTGGGGGAACACCTCACATTCAAGCCATAATAATCAATGAATAAACTTGCCTTTTTCCCCTTCCTTCCCTTCCTTTCCCTCTCTTCCTCTCTCTTACTCCTCTTCCCTCTTTGGTCTCCCTTGTCTTCTGTTAAAGAACTTTCTTTGGTATTAATTATAAGTCTTTTTTTTTTTTTTCTGAGAGAAAGACAGTGAGAGAGAGATAGAGAGAGACAGAGAGAATCAATTTTTATTGAGTTTTTCACATGGCTTTAGTTGCTCTGACACTTAGTTGTGTACGTGGGTTGCTGGGGTTTGAACCCGGGTACTTGTGCATGCCAGGCAAGCACCGTAACCACCAAGCCACCACTCCAGCCCCAATTATAAGTCTTTTAGCAATTAATTTTCTCAGTTTTTGCTTATCTGAAATTTTATTTTATTTTTATTGTTTCAAGTTGTGCTGTGTGTAAGATTTTTGGCCATTTCCCCCCCAGCACTTTGAATATACTATTCCACTGACTTCTGACTTCCATTGTGTCTGATGAGAAATTATATGTTAATCTCATTTGATTTCCTGTATGTAATGTGTCGTTTTTGTTTTGCTCCTTTGAGAATTTCCTTGTTGTCTTTGAACATTTTGAGTATAAGATGTGGTATGTGTGCTTCTCCTAACATTTATTATATTTAGAGTTTAATTGAGCTTTTTTGTTTTTGAGAGAGGGACAGTGATAGAGAGAGGGAGAGGCAAAGATAGAGAATCAATTTTTATGAATTTTTTTCATGTGGCTTTTGTTGCTCTGACACTTAGTTGTGTATGTGGTGCTGAGGTTTGAACCCATGTACTCACACATGCAGGGCAAGCATGGTAACTGCCAAGCCACTGCTCCAGCCTTTAATTGAGCTTTTTAGATATGAAAAATTAATGGTTTTCATGAAACTTGTTAAGCTTTCCTCCATTGTTTCTTTCATTTTTTTATCCTTTTTTTCTTATCCCCTCTTTGTACTCTTTGTGTATTTCGGTACACTTCATCACGTCCTAAATTTCTCGGAAACTCTGTACATTTTCCTTCATTCTTCTTTCTTTATGTTTGGTATTGATCTCTCTTTAGGTTTGCTGGATTCTTTATTCTGCTAGTTCAAATCTACAGCTGAGATCTTTTAGTGAATTTTTAATTTCAGTTATTATACTTTTTGATTCCAGAATTTCCATTTGGTTCCCTTTAATAATTTGAATTATTTCTACCTTTTATTGATACTATCTCTTTGATGAGACATTGTCATTGTGCCTTCCTTTAATTCTTTAACCATGGTTTCCTTTTGTTCTTTGAACATTTATAACAACTGCTTTGAAGTTTCTTTTCCTGTGGAGTTCACCATCTGTGACACTTCAAATACAGTTTCTATTGCCAACTTTTTCCTTTCTGTATATTTGACACACTTTACTATCTCTTTGTAGGTCTCATAACCTTTTGGTGATAACTGGACATTTGAGATCCTTCCTCCATCACAGAAGTTTTTTTGTTTGTTGCTTGCTAGGTCAAATAACAGTGACTTGGATGAGTCAGTTCTAATAAGTACTATTTTTTCTGCAGTGCATAGATTCTGATGTCCCAACTCTGATTGTTTACAATTCTTTTATTATTTTGCTTTTGGGTCACTTTTTTTTTTTCTGACATAAGCCACTACTTGCTGATCAAAGTTTTTTCTACCAGTTTTATTTTTAGCCCTTATGTGTGTGTGTGTGTGTGTGTGTGTGTGTGTGTGTGTGTTGGAGAGTGCTGTCACACTTAAGGGATTTCACAATTTTTGTGTGTTCCAATTCAGCCAGCAACTTGAATATTCCGTTTGCGATTGCTTCTGAGAAGGTATCACCTTGAACATGCACTTACAGAAATGTGTGATTTTAATTTCTTTTTAAAAGAGAGAGCAGGGGTTGGGGGGAGAAAAAGAGAAAGAGAGAGGGAGAGGAAAGAGAGAATCAACATTCTTTTTGCATCTGGCCTATTTCTCTGATACTTAGTTGTGTATGTAGTGCTGGGATTTGAACATGGATCCTTGCATGTGCCAGCCACTTCTTCAGCCCCTGTGATTTTAAGTATAGCTTCCTAGGTATAATGCCCTGATCAGGAAAACTTACTATTGGGTTAGTGTTTGGTTGGAGTGTGATTAAGCCCTTTGTGCCAGTGGAACCTCTGGGTTGTTGATGGGTCAGGGTGCAACTTAGTGAATGCTTTCATGTCTGCCCCACATCTTGCTCTAATTACTCCTTTGGGTACAGCCCAGCACATGTGCACAGACTTCCTGACATGTAGATATGCCTGTGATCCTAGGAGGGCTCTTCTTGATTAACACTTTCCTTGGTTCTCTGTATTAAATATTTGTCTGCTGTTTTGCTTCTATCATGGAACTACCAGATTTCTCTTAATTGCTGTCTAATAAGGTCTTTATTATTTTCAGCAGTACTCTTAGGCATGTAGTTCTCCATTCTCTCTTCCAAATAAGGTTAGTCAACCACAAGCAAAACTCTTCATTCTTGCAGCTTACCTTTTCCCCACCAGAACCTTTTTGCCACTGTATAAGACATGGGAGATGGGACCTTTTTTCTCTGAGTAACACTTCTGTTCTGAGAGTGAGCACTTGAAGTCATGGTGGTGGCAAACCCTTCTGGATTGCTCCTTCTAGAGTGGATCCTTTCACCTATAAGCTAGCTATAGTAGGTGAAGCAAAGGCCCACATTTCTTAGCCTACTCTACTTATATCTACTGTACTATATCTTCCTAGACTAACTTCTGCAGCCCAGGCTGAGGGGAGTGAGAAACATAGTAGCCTGCCTCTAGTGAGGTAAAAGCAGTCCTAGAATGGAAAGGCAGAGTGGGTAGAGAGGAAACCCCCATTATTGTTGTCACATCTGCCTAGAGTGGAGTGACTATATTAAAGTTTTTATAATGTGGAGCTATACAGTTTGATGATGATAAGGGGGGGCTAATGGAGTGAAGCTATGGCTCAAATACTATGAACTCTTCTTACTGAATATTCTTGAATGAATATTTTTTTCATTTGCTTTATGATCTTATAATATTTTCCAGAGATTTTAAATGAGTTTTTAAGATAATTTTCACAGTTGAATTACTATTTTGCTAGGGAGAGTGCCCACTGCTTCTTACTCCACCATTTCAGAAGTCCTATCCTGTAAGCGTCACACAGCTTCTTTTGAGAATAATCTGAAGTCATCTTTACTCTTTCTGAATACCCAAGTGCTAAAGGTCTTTTGTTTTGTGCTTGGTACTCATCTTCATTTCAATGATTACCTTAAGAAAATCTGACTATGCCTTATCAGGCTGCATAGCTTACTTGTAACATGGTAGATTTGGTCTCCTGTCTCATTTCTTTTTAAACACTATTTCTGAAAGACAAATCCAAGAGTCTTATGGTGGTGCTTTTTGGGTGTGATCTGTCAAAGAATATATAGGATACAATCATCCATGGACCTTGTTAAAATTCATGCTTTTGCACCTAACAAAGTCTAGTTATTTCTGTTATTTTTGGGTAGCGCTCAGGAACTGGCATATGTAGCATTCTAGGAATTGCTCTAGTGCAGACTATGCACCTGGATTTCCTAAGCCACTTTATGTATTTATATTCTCAAGTTTCTCTGTCATTATCTCCCTGGCATTTCCAGTTATGTAGGATGACTCTTTTTGGTCCTTTGGTGAGAAAGCTATGGGTTTAGTATTCCGAATCTCCTATGTACTTATACAACTGAGTCTGTCTTTGGGGTTAGGTTGCAAGTGGGCAGAGGGAGGAAAGAACAATGAAAGTTGGCTGTATTCTTTTAAAGCTGAAAGTTCCTCACCATGGAATTTTACACAGCAATTAGAAACAATGATATTGCAGCCTTTGAAGGTAAATGGATGACTATGGAAGAAATAATGCTGAGTAAAATCAGCTTAACCCAGAAAACTAATGGTCGATTGTCTCCACTCATCTGTGGAGGTTGGGACTAGACCCTGGCCAGTGAGAAAGTTGGTCTATTATCATGTGTTAAATCCAGATAAGATGTAATGCTATACAACATAATCCTTTTTTAGAGATATTGTAGGAAGGGGAAGGGAGGGATAAGGGTGGGTAATTGGGGGGGGGCACTGGTAATTGTAATATCCAGAATCTATACACATTTTATATTATTTTGTTAAAAACTTGTATGGTTGTTAAAAAACAAAAAATAAAAACAAACAAACAAAAAAACTAGAGGAAGGTCCTCACCCTTAGGCCTTGACTTTTGTTGGCTTCCATTGTCTCCGTTGTCACTGCTGTTGCTACCATTGCTACTGTGGGATTGCCTGAGATCCAGAGGGTAGAAGAATGAATTAAAAAAAAAAAGAAAAAAAAAGGGAAATTTCCATATTATCTCTAAATATTATGCATTTCCTTCCCCTTTCCTTGAGCCAGAATCTAAAAAAAAAAACTAATCTGGAATCTTTCTCTGTAACTGAGGGCTAACTTTGCTGTATATTAAATTCAAACCAGGGGATACAGTAATAAAACAAATTAATATTCATGGAAAATAGAAAATTAATCTTACTTTACCACTTGTTTGGTAGTAATTCTGTTCTTCCTAAGTCCATCTTCTGCTATTTACTTTTTCTTTTCTTTCTTTCTTTCTTTTTTTTTTTAAAGAGAGATAGGGACAGTGAGAGTGGGAGAGAAAGAGAATCAACTTTATTTTGTTTGTTTTTGTGTGGCTTTCGTTGCCCTGACACTTCACTGTGTATGTGGTGTTGGGGTTCAAACCCATATCCTCAGCATGCCAGGCAAGTATTGTAACAACTGAGCCACTTCTCCAGCCCCTGCTTTTTACATTTGAATCCTAAATCTATAGCCATATTCAATGGAACAAACAGTATGGAGTATACTTATTGCTCCATCATACCTGGAATCTGAATATTTCAGTTTTAAAGCAAAATTTTCTGCTATTTTTAGAAAGTTTCTTTAAAAATGTGTCATCTTGCTTGAAGAGAATCCTTACATTTTTAAATCAAAGTGTGCAAAAAATTCGTATGCTCCTTCCCTGTAATCCCAGTGACTTGGAAGGCTGAGACAGAGAACAGCCTCAGCAGCTTAGACTCTGTCTCAAAAAGAAAATAAAAAGAGCTAGGAATGTAGCTCAGAGATAGAGTGCCCCGATTGGATCCCTAATACTCTATTTGTGCAAATTAGAATTTTCATGTAATATGTAGTCAAAATAAAACAGAAAAAAATGGATTAAACTCTTAATAAATAACTAGATTATTTTATAAATAAAACACCAATTTCCAAACTGATTTTAAGGTAAGCAAGACTTATAATTTTAAATAGTAACATTAACGTATTTGTACTCATACAGAATTGCGTTGGAATGCTTTATATATTGGGGTTCTATTTGCTTTCCTATTAAAATAAAATGTTTCTTGGGCTGGAGAGGTGGCTCACAGAAGAAGACCACTTGCCTGGCATGTTTGACGACCTGGGTTCTATCCCCAGCATCACACACAACTAAGTGGAGGAAAAACAAAAACCAGATGAAAAAATAAAATTAACTCTCTCTCTTAAAAATATTTCTTGCTTAAAATTTAAAACAAAAAAATATTCTGACTTACAGAAATGAATAGTTATCTGGTCCATATACTATTTTTCTTAAATATTATTTTTCCATGTTGGGCATTTGAAGTTACCTACTACTTATTCAGCATTTATGGTAAATGCATCATTTTTAAGTGTAAGGGAAATAGAATTTTCAGAAAGAGATGTAAGTTATCAGAATCTGCAATTATTAAGACTGAGTGGAAATTAAAAAATTCTGTTTTGCTCAGGTCTGAGCAACACTAAATTAGCCTTTAATTTTTCAAGGCAAATACAGCATAACTTACTTTCATAGCATTTATAAGATTCATCTTCTGGTGCCTGTAAGTAAGAATATGCTCAAAAAATGATAGGAACATGGAAAAGTATGAAGGAGCCATATTTAAAGAATTCTCAATTGCTAAAATGTCACCAAATAGTGACCAATTATATTAATGGTTTATAGCTAATAGAATAAAATAAATGTCTTTGAGGTTACACTGGTCTAAACAAATAAGGAATAATGAATGAATAAATAAATTGTGGAAGATTGGAAAAATCTCTTCACACTGTAGAATTTCATTTAGCATAAAGGAATGAGGAGACCAGAAAGTTGGGTTTGGGTAAATATCATAGTTATGTTTATTATAGGAATAACTGTGGATTCTAAAATTATGATAAAAAAAACTTAAATATTCTCAAAGTCTTTTTTTACATTATTGATTACAAAAGAAAACAACAACTTTGCAGTGGTAGAATCTTAGAAACACCAGTTTAACCAAGTGATCATCAGTAGTAAACTCTGTTGTATCAGGTACACTTGATATGGTACATAGCATTGATTTCTTGCCCCATCTTACCAACTCAGATTGAGAGACATTCATTAAAATAGCTGAGTAGAATTTTTCAGAAGTGTCAAGGTTATTGAAGACAAATGCTGAGTAGCTTTCAGATTGAAGAAGGTTAAAAGACATGCCATTTATATGCACTGTGGGCTCCTGGACTGTATCTCTCTCTCTCTCTCTCTTTCTCTCTCTCTCTCTCTTACTGCCCCCCTTTTCTGTCTCTCTCTCTCTCTTAAGAAAGGGGGGCAGTGAGAGCGAGAGAGAGAGAGAGAGAATCAATTTTATTTAGTTTTTCATGTGGCCTCTGTTGCTGACACTTCACTGTGTATGCGGTGCTGGGGTTTGAACCTGCGTACTTAGGCATGCCAGGCAAGTGCCATAACCGCCAAGCCACAATTCCAGCCCCATAGACTGTATCTCAATCCAGAGAAAATAACATGAATGGTGCACTTGCCAAAATTTGAATAAGGCCTGTAGATAATGGTATGTTATCAATTTTAATGTTTTGGTTTTGATAATTTCATTATAGTTAGGTAAGATATTAGTAGTAGAAGCTAGGTAGGAGGTATATTAAAACTGCACTTTGCAACATTTCTATAAGTAAAGAAATTATTTCAAAGTAAAAAATAAAAATAAGACAAAACAAATTTATTTGAAATACACCATTTTATATAAATACAAAGACAAATATTAAAAAGTGTGAAGCAGCAAGGGCACTGTATATATGCTGTAGTTTTTGTTTTTCTCTCAAGTTTATCAATTACAGCAATGTCCTTTCGCTGTTCCAGAAATCTGATGCATTGAGTAGTATAAGGCTTAAATTGTTATTAGTATTTCTGCATCATAGTTGATATTTTATTTCCAATCCCTGAGGACCACTAAGACAGCCACACACTCAATCAAATGTTCAAATATTCTCTACAAAATTGTAGTTGATCTCTTGTCAAAAATTTAAATGAAAGATAATTTAAATTCATATTTCTTTACAAAACAGATTTTTGCTAATTTACAAAATGTAATTAAAATGTTACCAGAATGCATTTACTCCTGGAAGTACATCTCTACATATTCTTAGTTTTGCAAAATAGATATGTCTCACTTAACTATTTTGAAAAGTGGTATATCACCTAAACTGGCTTTAAATGCTTTCCAGTTTCCAGTGATATACCGAAGTGTCAGCAGTGGGTCCAAACCTTGTATGTCATTGGATAGTTGTTGGGGTCTGACCTTCGGTCTGACCTTCACTCGGTTTCATCAGCTGCCCTGGCACGATCTTGTTACTATTTGTATAAGTTCCTTCAGGAGGGGCTGCTAGGTCGTGCTTTGTTAATCTTGCTAATTGTTGATACAAAAGGTCAAACAGGGTGGGTCACAATGTATTGACCACAGAATGTTCCTAACTTTTGTCTGTACTGAAATCTACATAACACCTGGCAACTCCCTTAGAAGGATTATTGATTCCTTGGCTGTCTCCCCTCCTCCTCTATAAAAACCCGTGTGCCTTAGTAATAAAGGGATTCTGAGCTGCCATCAGCTGCATGTGGTTGCCTCGTTTCCCCGGCTGGGAGGGAAGGGGTCCCCAGACGAGGAGGGGCCCAGTTTCCAGCCATCAGCACTCACCCTCCTCCTGATCGGCTCCGGGGGACAATCCAGCTTCCCACGGATAGTGGCTCTGAAATAATATGTGACTTAGAATCACCTAGTGAACTTATTGAAAAAAGAGTTTTAGCAACAGGAATTCTGAGAAGATTGGCCTAGGGTAGAGGCAGCAATATCAGGATTTTTAGAGGTTTCTCCAAGGATTTAATTGTGGGATCATAGAATACTTACTAAAGAGGAAAGCATTGTGGTATGAACATACAGTTGTAAAGACCTGATTTTTTGTTTGGACTCTTCCATTTACTCAGAGAATGACTATGGGAATTACTCATTCTTTAATTTCCTCCTCTGTAAGATGAGTATTTTATTAAATATCATATCATTTTTTAAAATGTATCTATGGGATGATTCAGATGAAGATCTTAAAATCATGCAATTTTAGATGAGTTTTTAAGATAATTCAATGTTTTCTGGAAAATGGGATGGTGAAGGAAGAGGTACTGCAGGAGACAGCAAAAAGAAACAGAAATGAAATAAGAAATGTTATATTTCCTTGAGAAATATGAGTAACTCAGGGAGTGTGTATGGTTAGAGCATAGAGTATGAGCAAAAGGTGGCAAGAGATGAAATGAAGAATGCAAGAGTCAGTGGGATTCATGGGATTATTCATGGTACACTCGTATGCCATGCTAATGAGTTTGATTTATCTCCGAAATGTAGGACCACACACTTTGATGCCAGCTCCTAGAAGTAGAATAGATATACCCATAGCAGCAGTGATATGTTCTGGATATCCTGAGTACCATTTGGTCTTTCTAATGGCCAAAACTTCTGGACAATAAAGTGAAGGATAATATAGGATACAGATATAGGATGCAGTTATGCCCATGTACAGCAACATATGAGATATGTGGAGTATGTCAGTCCTATAGTAGAATTGAAGGAGAGAAGACAGAAGTATTCACATCCATACAACTTTTAACATAGTCTACCTAAAAGCATGCATTGTGAGATTTCTTGTGAACTTGCCTGATTTACCTGTTTATTCATTTTGTAATATCCTTCCAGCTAGAATTCTGGGCTTGAGCTTCTAATAAACTTGAATTCTGGTAACAATAAAACCACAGATGATCAATAAATGAACACTGAGAAGAAAAATATTATAGAAAGTTAGTTATAGGATGTTAGTTACTTCAACATGGATATGTATGGGCATCTTGGGAAAAGTATGCATTGAACTGCAATTAGACAGTATAACCTGCCCAAAGTCCTATCTCACTCATCTTGGGTTATAAATTATGTTTTTCAGAGTTCATCCCAGAATAAGACTCAGTTTCTAGTTCCAGGGAGCTCTATTTTACTTAAATTGTCTCTAAAACTGGAGGGATCCAGAACCTAACTGCAGGGACACTCATGTGCAGGAGCATACACATGCAAAACAAGATGCTGTTCTATACTTTGGAGTCCTTTTAGACAAGGTGCTCAATGGCACCATGGTTTTGAAACAGTGACCTGCATCTCAAAAAGTTTATGAACTATAACCAGTGCTTATTTAAGTCAGAGAAATCTCATAAAGATAATAGTGTTTGAGCTCTTGGGCTGGTGGCACACAACTGTAATCCCAGGATCTTGGGTGGCTGAGGCAGGAGAATCACAAGTTTGAGACTAGCATCAGCAACTTAGTGAAATACTAAGCATCTTAGTGAGAACCTGTTTCAAAATAAAGAAGGACTGGGGATGTGGCTCAATGGTAAAGCACCCCGGGTTCAATCTCTAGCACCAAAAATGAGAGAGAGAGAGATAGAGATAGATAGATAACAGCACTTGATTGGTCTTTCATCTCAGAGAAGCACACCTATGCAAACGTTAGTAAGAGGTACAATTAAATAAGGACTATATATTTTTTCAAAGACTCAGAAACTTTTACATGGCACAGATGGTGCCTAAATAGAGGTCAATGCTTCCTTTACATACAGCTTTACAGTACTGACACAGCTCAGTTTATCATATGAGATTTGAAGCTGCAGAGTTCATTAATTATCCAGTGCTTCATGAATACCAACTGACAAAGCAGTATCATAAGCATTGGGAAGAAAGAATTATAATACCTGGTTTATTCTTTCAAGGCAAATATAAAATCAATTAATAAAGAGGAATATCATTTTTTTCATTTGTGATGAGAGACATATTTGTTTCAGTCTGCAACAGATATACCTATTTTCCAGTGCATACCTTTCAAGTTATTAAAGAACTCGTTGGGAAACAAATTAATAATCAGGACATTGCTGATAAAGATGAGCTTGGAGCTTTTAACATGATTTTGTTTTTATTTATTTTTGATCTGGAAATAATTAGATTCATAGGAAAATTTAAAAATGATATCAAGTGGTCCTGTAGACTCCTTCCTTGGTTTCCCTCAGTGATTGCATCTTACATAATTAAAGGATAAGAGCAAAACAAGGGATCTGACATTGGCACAGTGTGATTGGATAGTTCTATATTTTATTACAAGTGTAAATTTGTATAACCACAAGCACAAGCAGTATACAGAACTGCTCCATAATCACAAAGATCTCTTTCAAGCTACCCTTTAGAGTCAGAGCCTCACATCCCTCATTACTAGTCTATGGCAACCATTAATTTGTCTTTTATCTCTATAATTTTGTCATTTCAAGAATGTTATATAAAGTGAATCATACAGTATATGACCTTCTATAAAACTACTTTATTGATATCTTATTTACATTCCATAAAATTACCTTTTAAAGCATACAGTTCATGATTTTTAGTACACTTTCACACTTGCACAACAATTACCATTATCTAATTTAGGGATATTTTCATAATAACACCATTAACAGTCACACATAGTCTTCCTTCCTAAGCTCCACTAATCTGTTCTAGGCAACCACTAATCTGTTTTCTGTTTGTATGGATTTGTCCTAGTCATTTCATACAGGTGGAGTCATTCAAAGCATGTCCTCCTGAGAGTGTCTTTCACATAGAATGATGTTTCCAAGTTTTTTCCATTTTGTAGCATATACAATCAGTACTTTATTCCTTCATAGGATTGAAAAATATTCCTTTGTTTCTGTGTGTGTGTGTGTGTGTGTGTGTGTGTGTGTGTGTGTGTATCATATTTTACTTACCAGTTTATCAATGTATCAGCTCCCATAAATGCTATGTCTGTGTAAATTCATGTGAAGGGTTTTCTATGGGTGTATGCTTTCTGATCCCTTGGAGTAAAATTTCTGGTCATGTGATGATTCTATGTTTAACATTTTAGTGCCTAAACTATTTTCCAAAGTGACTCCACCATTTAAAAGTCCCATCAGCAATGTTTGAGGGCTCCAAAGTCTCTATATCCTTACCAACACTTATTTTTACTTTCCTTCTCTCAGTCCCTTATGCCCTTCCTTTTTTCAAACATAGTAATGCTAGTAGTTGTGAAATGATATCTCATTGTAGTTTGTGTTTCTTTTTTTGTTTTTTAGTAAAATAAAAAGTTTTATTGATTAGCTAGGAGAGGAGAAACTGTAGACTCCTGTCTCAGAGGCTGAGATTCAGAAAGAATATGGTTTTTTAAAGAAATGATTCCAAGGCTATATTCCAAGTGTTCTCTGTTGGAGTTGTAATTCACTTTTTAATTTGGGATTTAGTCATTTCTGAGATCATCTGGTGCCATCCCCAAAGTCTGAATTACTTCCACCCTGTGGTGAGTGTATATTCAAGGAAAGATAATTGCCTGTCTTCCAAATTAAGATGTGGAAGAGTGCTTGCTTAGCATGTACAACATCCCAGGTTCAATCCTCAGTTCCTGAGGGGGGGAATAAAAAAGGTGCCAGGGAGATCACAAGGAGAAAACAAAAGCCATCACCATCTACATCCATTCATTGTTATTTTGATTTCACTAATGATAGTGATGTTGAAAATCTTTCAAAATATTACTGGTCATTTGTATGTCTACTTTAGATAAATAGCTATTCAAATCTTTTAACCATTTTAAGATTTGGGTCACTTTCTATTATTGCTGAGTTCTAAGAGTTCTTGAGAGCTGCTGGATATAAGTTCCTAATCAAATATATGACTTGCAATTTTTTTTTTTTTTTTTACATTCAGCGAGTTGTCTTCATTTTCTTGGTGGTATCCTTTGAAGCACAAAGTTTTTAATTTTATGGAAGTCTGATTTACCTATTTTAAAAATTTTGTTCCATATGTTTTTGGCATGATATCCAAGAATCCATTGCATAAATCTAAGGATATGAATATTTTTGACTATTTTGTTCTAGCAATTTTGTAGTTTTACCACTTACATGTATGCCTCTCATCACTTTGAGTGGTTTTCCTTGTATATAGTGAGGTATAGTGTCTAATTTCCTTTTTCTCATGTTATAGTTAATTTAGCAACAATTGTTGCAAAGACAGTTTTTTTCCTATCAAATTATTATTATTATTATTATTATTATTTTTAATATTTTTTAAAGAGAGAAGGACAGTGAGACAGAGAGAGAGAGAATCAATTTTTATTGAGTTTTTCACATGGCTTTGGTTGCTCTGACACTTTGTTGTGTACATAGGTGCTGGGGTTTGAATCCATGTACTTGCGCATGCCAGGCAAGCGCCGTAACTGCTGAGTCACCATTCCAGCCCCTATTACTATTATTTTTAAAGAGAAAAGGATAGAGAGAGAGGGAGAGATAAAGAGAGAGTCAATTTTATTTAGCTTTTCATGTGACTTTCATTGTTCCGAGACTGTTGTGTACATTGTGTTTGGGTTTGAACTCGTGTACTGGTGCATGCTAGGCAAGCACCATTACTGCTGAGTCACCACTCCAACCCCCCCTACCAAATCAACTTATTTTGACAATTTCATTGAAAATCAGTTCCCTGTAAATGTAAATGTAAATGTAAATGTAAATGTGAGAATTTGTTTCATTAATTCTATCCTTTTTTTTCTATCAACATTCTGTCTTGATTACTGTAGCTTTGTTGTAATTTTTAAAATGAAGAAATGTGGGTACCTCAACTTTGTTTTACCGTTTAAAAATCATTTTGGCTTTTCCAGACCCTTTAAATTTCTACATAAATTTTAGGAGTAGCTTAGCAATTTGTGCTAAGAAGTTAGAGGAATTTTGATAGGAATTACATTGAATCTACAGATCAATTCAGATAGTATTGCCATTTTAGCATATTAAGACTTCTGATACATGAAGGTAGTAGATCTTTCCATTCTTTTATACCTTTAATTTTTTTCAAACATGTCTTGTAATTTTTAATGTTTAAGTCTTGTACTGTTTTGGTTAAATTTATATCTAAATATTTTATTCTTTATGATGCTATTATAAATGAAGTTGATTTCTTAATTTCATTTTGTGAAATTGTTTTCATAATTATTGTTTCGTATTATTTTTATATCATTGTTTTTAATAATTATTTTCACCAGCTATAGTTGATTTTCTGGAGAACAGGTTCTTGGAGCTCCTCATGCTGTCAGCCCAGCAGTTGCCACTCCTTCTTACCCTGTTAAATCTTAAATACATTTTTGCTATGTGGAAGAAGCTAGGCACAAAGAACTGCATATTATGTAATTTCATGAATACAGCATCTGGGAGAAGCACAACCATGGAGTCAGAAAACAGATTAGTGATTGAGAGTGGGGATAGTGATGAATGACACAGGAGGATAGCACAAGAGAATTTGGGGGTGATTGAACTATTTTTTATGGCACTACAGTGGTGGATGAAAAGCTTTATGCATTTGTCAAAACCCATACAGAATACAGTTTGCATTATAAAAATTACTTATAATTAAGAGAAAATCCAACCAAAATATCAAGGAAACCCAAGATGGAATCCAGACCATACAGATGAATGACATAACCATACTGAAAGGGATAGGACAGAAAAGAGTTGACATAAGCAACCTGGAAAACAAGTCCTTTGACAAGATATGTTAAGGCTTAAGATAAAAATGACCATATACAAACAATGCCCTGTAGGTGGTAAATCTGTTTTTTAAATGGACATGAATTAACAAGTATGAAACTACATTAAATGTATACTAGAGTTGAACAAATAAGTGAATATATTATAGATAATGGAAGTAAGTTTTCTTATGTTGTACAAAATAGTTGTAAGAAAGCATATTAGGAATGATAGAATGATCCCTGTAGTGCTGGATTGAAATCAGAGAAGTACCAAGGCACGTGTGTTGGGGATCCCCCAACATAAGGCCCAGCTGGCTTGTAAAAGAATTGGTGGTAAACAACTCTGACCCAGCTGGCTTGTATCTTCCTTAGTGACGTAATGCCTGACCACATGACTAAGCTATTTGGTCACTCATTTGTACCATTGGGTAAACGAGTTTGCACTGTACCCCTATTGGCTGTTGTAATGGATAAATAGAGTAGCGACTAGTCAGGCAGAGGAAGCAGCCAGAGAGGAAGCAGCCAGAGAGCAAGCAGCCAGAGAGCAAGCAAGCAAGCAAGCAAGCAGGCAGGCAGCCAGCAGCCCGCAGCCCTGTCCTGAAGTAGTCAGAGAAGAAGAAGCATGGAAGCAGCAGAAGCAGCAGCAGAGACGGCGGAGAGATCAGCAGTGGTAGGAGATGCAGGCAGTAAGAGTCTCGGCTGCAGAAATAAGGACTCTGGTATGGCAATAGAAACAAGGACTCTAAACGTTAATAGCCTTGACTCAAAGAGAGGGAAGGCGGGAAGCGCCTGGAGGCCTTTAGCTGCGGTAAAGGGAGAAATAAAGTGCTTGAAGAACTTAAGACCAGTGGGTCTATTTTAATCTCAGTTCACCGCCTGAATGAGAGCTTTGTCCGGTTCCTGCCGGCCGGGACTGGACACACGTGTTCGTTTAAAAAGACATACAAATACATAAGTATAGATGTAGATATAGTATTCAAATATATGGTATCCTAGGAGCAGTAATACCCCAGTAATCGTGAACATATTTAACTTCCAGATCTTGCTTTCTAAATATTCTTCTATCATTAAAATATCAGAGTTTGGGGCTGGAGTGGTGGCTCAGTGGTTCCAGCTCTTGCCTGGCATGCAAGAGTTCAAACCCTGCACCATACACAATGATCTCTTGGAGAACCGAAAAGTCACATGAAAAATAAAGTTGATTCTCTCTTTTTCTCTCACTCACTGTCCCTCTCTCTTAAAAAAATAATTAAAAAAACATATCAGAGCTTCTTAAAGTAGTAGTTGACCTAGTGCTGGTGCAGAAAAGTCCAAGATGAGTCTGGACACATGGTATTTCCAGAAAAGAAGGAAGTACAGGGACATGTTAAAAAATATAGGAGCCAACCTGAAAGAACTCCCAGTGGCCCAAGCCAAAACACAACAAAATGACCCAAGCAAGAACAACAACAAAATACACCAAAATTCTTTGAATTACAAAAAAATGAAATAAATACTTATTTACTCATACTTATGCAATAAGTGATGAAATAAATAAATGATTTTGGGAGAAGGGATTTTTTTTTCAACAGAAGTCCAGTTATTAAATGTAGAAGAAATGGCAGAAATAGAAAATCACTTAGAACATTACAGTGATAATCACTGCTGGGAAAATACATTGATGGATGCTTACATGAGAAAGTGAATGTTTAATGAGAAATAGAATGTTTGTAGTACCTTACTGCTCCCCCCCAATATTTATTGACACAATAGGAAAAATGATAACTTTCCGAATACTTATTAACTGAGTGTTCCTGGCAACATCATAAGTGATAGTATATCAATATAATGTATTCCTGGATATAATGTGCTGATTAATAATGTGATAGATAGCATTCTCAAAAGTCCATAACCTCAATCTAATTAATAGAACATGTCAAAAGCAAATGAAAAGCATTCTGAAAAATACCAGAAAAGACTGAAGAATTCTTCTGAGTTGGAACAGATATGACCACTAAATTCCAAATGTGATCCAGAATTACATCTATGTGTAGGAAAAGGACATTAGTGGAAGAGCTGGTGAAATCTGAATTTAGTTTAGTTAATATTAGTGTCTTCGTTTTTGGCCCTTGTAGCATGGCAATGGGAGATGCTAGCATTTGGGGAATCTGGGTAAAAAGTATACAAGAATTCTTCATACTGTTTTATCACGTTGATGTTATTTCAAAATAAATAATTTAAATAAGCAAACAAACATTACAGTGAAGCAGCACTGTATAAGATATTTCACAAGATGCTCTATATGCAGTAGATACAAAAAATTCTTTGAACTGAGAATAGGCAGAGGTGAGAAAAATTTGACAGTATACATTTGAATTAAATCACTGGCATAAATTGCCAAAAGATTAGCAATTATAATTGAAAATTATAATAGGGACCATTCATAAAAGATAAGATGGATTATTTTGAGCTATATTAGCTTATAATAGCAAACAAACCTTATTTTTGCTTGATAAGTACACATCACTTTTCCTTTCAGTAGGGGAAAGCTATATTGTCAACATAGATTCAGTGTGAAACTCTAATAATAATAAAAATAATTCAGAAAGATAATAAGATAGGTAATTTGGAAAGGTATTCAACAAATTTCGACTCTAAAAAAACTCGTTTGACTGCTCATTTGTTCTGGGAACTGAGTAAATGACACAGTTACCAATAGCATGTGTCTCTGTTATACCATATGATACTTTGGAATTTGGCCTATCCTTAAAAAGAAGGAGCTGGATAGCTTCCTGAATTTAAAATTTAGAAGACTATCAGAGTAATGGAAAGTGGCTTACTTATTACAGACAGCAAGAGTAATCAAAAGCAAATAATATGCAATTTTTGTATTGAACCAGAAGGGAAAGTCCAAAATAAGGGTTGACACCCAATTCACATTTAGGGGATACTAATAGTTTCGTAGATATATGGGAGAATAAAAAATACTAAAAAACACGTGGTTCCTTATAATACTAGAATATTCAGGCTTTTCAATATATAGTATTGAATATAATTTAAAAGGCTATAAATGAGATGTTGAAGACATTCTGGTGAATGTTAAAGGTAAACTTTGTAGGTGCTTTCATGGTTTAGAACAATTTGATTCAGCAAATCTGGGTCTTAATTCTGTAATTTACACTAGTTTACCAGTGTGAACCTCATCTTCATGATTTGTGAAATAGTGACGATGTCTATCTCTGAAGATTATTATGAGGTCCAAAGAAATCATGGATAGCAAAGAACTTTATTAAAATATTAGTCATTACATTTCATGGAATATATTTATCTTCAGAGTACTAACAAAATGTTACAAAACAAACAGTGAGGACTCTTTCAAGGTATTTGCTGTGGTAGGAAGAAGAAAAGAACAAATTCTTGGCAGTGACAAACCAAATTTAAGGTGAGAGATTTGTCATACCGTCTGTGCTCTCACTTCTGTAATATTTGTGGTTTGTGGACAAAAGTATCCCAGGTAAATATAACTTGAATAGGAGTTTCATTTTCTCTTATAAGCTGGCAGCATGCACATGTTTCTGCAGTCTTTGAATGAGATGTTTATTGCTGCAATTTAGATGGCAAGAAAAAAATTGGAAACATTTGAAAGGGAGACGTTGTCTTGTATTTATCTTTCAGATTAGCAGATCTAATTTCTAATATTTAGGTTCTGAAACCAGATTTCAACTCAAAACTAGTGAACAATTTAATTACAAGACTGTCTAATGGATTTAAAATACCTATAATTGTCATGCTGTGAGGAATACAGTTGAGTAACTGAGATTATGGAAAATATGACAAAAGGTCAGATAAGAAGAAACACTTCCATTTCATTTAAATGGTTTTCATGTGAATTTATTGTTGCCTCATCTTCAGAATCAGGGAGTATTGCCATTACTGATTGAACTATTTAATTTGGTACATTCTTCTCTGGTTTCCACCCTCTTCCCCTCTGTTCTTTTCCCCTCCCTTCCTTTCTCTCTGCCTTTCCTTAATAGTGAATCTCACGGTATTCAGAATCAGAGGTGGCTCCTCTGTGATTAGTTATGTGATCTTGAACAAGCTACTTAACATTTCTAAGCCTTGGTTTCCTCATTTGTGAAATGGTCAACATTGGCCATTATCGGGTTGCTGTAATGATTAAATGGGGTATCATATGTTGCTTAGCATAGTATCTGTTATGCAATAGAGCCTTATGACAAGTAAACTCTTGTTATAATTCCTACTATTATCATTATAAATTATTATTTATTGAGTACCTCCTATGTGTAACACACTGTGCTGAGTGAATGCATATGTCTTAATAATCCAGGCAGCTATGTCAGTAGGAACCATTATAAACTCCTTTATTTTGGAAACTGGAGATATTCTGAACTTAATATTCATTGGATTCACTCACCCCTTTTTGTTATGCTTCTTTCTCACACACTTAACATTAACATTATCTTCTTTAGCCTGACCTTTACACCTTCTACTCCTTTCTATTTTGATCATCAGCTTTCTGGTCTTTTCATTGCCGCCTATTTCTGTGATCTCCTTGCCTTTTGGCTATGTCTAGTCAATCTCCATGTCAATTTTTGCTGGACCCATTGAAATTTGGATGTCTTCATTTCTCACTTGAAACTACTCAATTAAAGGTAAAAAATGACTGCCTATTAGTCCAGTTTTTACTCAGACCTGGTGAACATAACTGCAGTGTTGACCCAGGTGAAGAATGTCACTTTCTAAAAAAATTTTTTTAGCTTTTATTTAAAAATTAAAAAAATTATTGATGGTATAATTATGTCCTTTCTGTTTGTTTCATTTTCTAGTTCCTTTGTTTCCTCTCTCCTTTAGAGACATTATGAATTGAGGAGAGGTATATAGTCTAGAATCAGACAGATTGAGGGTATAGTATTTGCTCTTCCACTTTCTGTTTTATATCATGGGACTTTTATAGCATGGCTTCAGTTATGCTATTGGTCACCCACCCCTTCTCTCTATGGCACAAAGTGCGAAGATTTTTGCATCTCATGTTCATGCTACTTAAAGGCTCTTAATAATCAATCAGACAAAATAACATATTTTGGATGGTTAGCCTTTTTTCTCAACTGCCCTAGTATTCACTTAGTGGTTCCATATACAAGGTAATCATAGTCTAGGGATTGAGGCGCTTGATGGATTCAACAACATAGATTTTTTCCTTACCAAGGTTAATATGGCTATTGCTACTGTTTAGTGCTTACTCTGCCAACAGCAAATGCCATTAGTATGGTTACATTAGTTGGAAGGCATCAGTGAGGCACTTAGTGGCATGTTGATTTATTGGAGAAGGTGGGATTTATCCCCTCTGGCATTGATATATAATATTGATATGAATTTGTCTCCCTGCCCACAATGCCTTGCCAGCCCCTCCTTCCATGAACTCACAGAATTTGTTATCTACTATTGTGGTGTTCTATATAACACTTATTGTGATCAAGGAAATAATTTCCCTGCAAGAATGTGCAGCAATGGGTGCACATCTATGAAGTTAACTTATTTTACTATCACCTAGAAGCACCTTTCCTAACAGGCAGATAGAATGCAGGCAACAGACTGGATGAATGAGATTCTGTCTTAGAGGAAGCACTATATGCTTTGAATTAAAGTCTAATATGTCATGCTTTCACTCTTATGGCCAAAATACTCTGAGTTTGAAAATCAAGGAATTAGGAATGACTCCTTTTACTGCAGTATCCAGTAACCCATTCTTAGATAGTTGGTTCCTGTAACTAAATTTTTAAGCTCCCCTGATTTGGAATCATTATTTCCTAGGAAAGAAATGTTTTTACCAGGTGACATAACGGAGATTACATTGGATTGAAAGATGAGATTTCCACTTGACTATTTGTTTTTCATGTCACTAAAGTAATTGGTGACAAAGGTAGCTAGCCATGGTAATTAATCCTATTTATCAAAGGAATATTGTGTTGCTGCTGCACAATGGGAATGGAGAGGATTCAGGGCTTTCTTTTGAGACTCTTACTGCTTCCCTGTCCAATAGTAAAAGTTAATGGAAAAACCATATTCACCAAAACAGGATCCAGAACCTTCAGGAATGAAGGTTTGGATTACCTCGCCAGGGAAGAACACTGACCAATGGAAGTTTTGGCTGAGGGTATAAGAAACATGGAATAGATAGAATAAGAAAGAAGCTATAAACATTGGTGACTACCTCAAGGCCAGTTTCATTAAAAAAAAAAAAAGATCGTAGCATCAGTGTATATGTTCTTACTTTCTTGTTATGTGTGTATAGATATATATCTATATTTGTATTTTTTCCTCTATCTCCTTTTCTTTCTCATAGTTTTTTAAAAGGTATTAATTAGGTAAGGGAAAATACAAATGAGACTATGACTGAATTTGGGGAGTAACAAAACCAAGGGATGATTATTGGGATTTGTCCTAGTTTTGAAGAAAAGGTGTCTTTTTTTTTTCTATTTTTTTGTGCTGAGAATAATTACATCTTATGGTGAAACACAGAGTTGTTTTGTTGTTGTCATGTGAAAGGGTAGATGTAGAATGCAAATTTCCCTATATAATGTGCCAGCTTCTGGGTTGTTCTCGACATTGCCTTAACCCTTCTGTCTTCTGCTTTGTACTGTTGCAGCAGAGCTTCTTCAAATCACATTTCTGCATTGCTACTTGACTTCCTGTTTGAATCTTTCGTAGAATAAGTACTAGAGATGGCAAGGTGAGAAGGGGACAAAACTTCGCCTTTTCTGTTTTTCTGATTTATTTTCTTTTATGGCTCCTAGAATCATCACCTAAACAACACTACACCTTGGCAGCAGTTGCTTTTTCATGTAGCAGCAACTCAGTCAAGTTTGCACTTTTCCAGTACTTGCAGAAGAAATAACTTCAAAGTGTCCTATCTCAGAAAAATGGATTCTAACGGGCTAACACCTCTTCTTTAGAGATATGAATTTTAACTCCACAGGTTCTTCCTCTAAATTTCTAAGCTTAATGAGCCCAACATTTTTCCCCAGCTGTAGTTGCTTCTTGTAATTTTTACCTTTGTAATGCCTTAGAGTTCCCCTTTTATCCTTTTAGTTATTTAATTAACATCTTTATTTTTTTATTAAATTATTAGTTTTAGTATGTTATCTCTGAAAAGAGAAATGTTTTGATTTAGGTTTCCTAACTTGACTTGTTCTGATGCTGAATGTTATTGGGAAAAAATTTTAATTTGGAGAAAATTTCATGTAGGAAATATAAAATATACCATAAAGGAAATTATCTCACAATTATTTGATATTTTCCATCAGGGAGTAACAGATTGAGTTGTTCCATCTCCTGTGGCTTTTACTAATGATCTATCATCTCTTTCTCATTCTTTCTCTCTATCATTGATCTATTAGAAGATTTAATTTGTTTTGTAGTTTCAGAAGTTTCAGTCCATGATTTCTTGGCCTGCTTGCTCTTAGGCCTATGGTAATGCATATTATCTTAGTGGGGTGAATATAGTAGAGCAATGTTGCTCATCTAATGACTGCTGGGAAATAGCAGTCATTATAACAAGGCCCCTCCCCTGAAACTCATTATGAATCCTTAAGTTGTCTAATACATTGATGAGTTCAAAGCCTCATGATCCAGTTACCACCTAGTCTCCACCTCTAAACACTGCTTCACTGGGAACTAAGCCTTCCACACATGAACTTTCGGGAGACATTTGATCCAAATCATGATAGTGGGTCTACTTGTGGTTGCTATAGGATTAACCCCTAGATCATAAGATACAAAATACTCTTTTCATTTGCATATTTACAAGTTATTTTCTGTATTCCTACCAAGAGGTTCATACTACTGTTGCAGGTGGTATTGTCAGCAAGAGAAAATTTCTATACTAGTTTATATATTTACTAAATCTTATTTATAGAAAATTCCAACTCAAACTAACACTTTGCTTACTTTCTAGAAATTTCAGGACTCAAGGTCTATTACAAATAGTTTATGCATAAAATTCAATGATATCATTAGTGTCTACTAAACTGTTAAGTGAAGTCAGTAATGAAATATAGCAGACGAATATCTCTTTTGATCCCTATTTTAATATAAAACAACTTGGTGTGAATGTCAGTAAATGTCAGTTTGTGTGTGTGTGTGTGTGTGTGTGTGAGAGAGAGAGAGTAGAATTAGAAAAACATAATTTCAGGACAAAGTTGTAAGTTGGCTTACTTATGAAAGTACCTCTAACATGCATTCATTCAAGTAGTATTTTTGGTTGAGAGCTGCAAGCACAATTTGACTTTTAAGACAAAACACCAAAATATTTTTTCAAGGGCTGCACTAATTTAAAATCCAATAAAAATTGAATCAAGAATGCTTATTTCCTCATACCTAGACCCACACTGAATATTATCAATCTTTGCAATTACCTTAATCTGATTGGTAAAGGGAATGCACTTGCATTTCACAAACACCAGAACTTTCATTTCCCAGATTAAAAAAGAGATTGATAATTTTGTATATTTCCATTTGCCTTACTGTCAAAATCTTGCCTATTTTTCTATGAAATTTTAAGAAATTTTTACTTTTAAACATTATGAATTTTTTTTTAAATTTTTTGTAGGGGACCAGACCCCAACATGAGGCCCAGCTGGCTTGTAAAAGATTTGGTGATAAACACCTCTGTTCCAGCCAGCTTGTATCTTCCTTAGTGACGTAATGCTTGACCGCATGACTAAGCTATTTGGCCACTCATTCGTTACAATTGGATAAACACATTTGCACTGTACCCCTATTGGTTGTTGTAATGGATAAATAGAGTAGCAACTAGTCAGGTGAGAAGCATAGAAGCATAGGAGAAGCAGCAGAAGAAACAGCGGAGAGATCAGCAGTGGTAGAAGATGCAGGTAGTAGCCCCGGCCCCAGAAATAGGGACTCTAATACAGCAGTAGAAACGGGGACTCTAAATGTGAATACCCTTGACTCTAAAAAGAATGTTTTAAGGGCCTTGCCTCTAAGAGAGGGAAGGTGGGAAGCAGTTGGAGGCCTTTAGCTGCAGTAAAGGGAGAAATAAAGTGCTTGGAGGACTCAGGGCCTTTGGGTCTACTTCATTCCCAGTCAGCCGCCGAATGAGAGCCATCCGGTTCCTGCCGGTTGGGACTGGACATTTTTTAAATTTTTGAACAACCATATAAGTTTTTAACAAAATAATATTAAATGTGTATAGATTCTGGATATTACAATTACCCCCAGGAGTGCCCCCCCAATTCCCACCCTTATCCCTCCCTTCCCCTTCCTACAATATCTCTAAAAAAGGATTGTGTTGCATAGCATTACATCTTATCTGGATTTAACACATGATAATAGACCAACTTTCTCACTGGTCAGGGTCTAGTCCCAACCTCCACAGATGAGTGGAGACAACTGACCATTAGTTCTCTGGGTTAAGTTGATTTTACTCAGCATAGTTTCTTCCATAGCCATCCATTTACCCTCGAAGGCTGCAATATCATTGTTTCTAATTGCTGTGTAAAATTCCATGGTATAAATGTACCACAGTTTTTGGATCATTCATCCAGTGAGGGGCATCTGGGTTGTTTCCATAGTCTAGCAATAGTAAATTGTGCTGCTCTGAACATAGATATTGGTGTGTCACTATAATGTGCTGATGCTAAATCCCCTGGAAAGATTCCCAGGAGTGGAATAGCAGGGTCGTATGGTGGGCTCATCCCTAGTTTTTTGAGGATTCTCCACACTGCTTTCCAGAGTTGCTGTATCAATCTGCAGTTCCACCAACAGTGTGTTAGTGTGCCTATCTCTCCAACAGCCCCTCCAGCATCTATTATTGTTTATTTTCTTCATCTTTGCCATTCTGACTGGTGTAAGGTGATATCTTAATGTGGTTTTCATTTGCATTTCTCTGATTACTAGAGATTTAGAGCACTTTCTCATGTATTCATTGGCTTGATCAATGTCCTCTGGTGAGAAGTTTCTATTTAGCTCTTTGGCCCATTTATTAATT